>CM035425.1:143296504-143419004 GCA_020310875.1 Ceratopteris richardii | reverse complement strand
CTCAACTTCTTGAGATATCAGGGCATTTCAATCAGTGGCCATGGCTCAAAGTAGTGATGTATTCCGTATGTTGGTTGTTGAGGATATGATGGATGGTACCTATTACCCATTATGGGCTTATATGATGTGTCATGTATTGGTCACAAAAAGACTGTGGAATATTATGCAGGGTGTTGAAAAACCTATTACACGTGTAAATATAGTTATTGACGCAGATGTTGGCATTGAAGATGATGATGTTCTTCAGCTTCCTGTTCATGCTATAATTCCTGTTGCACCTATTGTAGAGCAACTTTGTTGGGATGGTAGAGATGCTCAAGCACATGCATTGATAGCCTTGTTTGTCAAATATATCATTATTCCTCACATTCGCTCTTGCAAAACAGCAAAGGATGCTTGGGGATACACTTACCACTTTATAAGAGGCAAGGAATGAGTCTCATGTTGCTTATCTCCAAAAATGGTTGGAGAGTGAGCATGTGAATGAAAAAGATCAAAGATTTGAAGGAGTACTTGATTTTTGCTGATGAAGTCTTGCCTAACAATTCACTTGTGCAGACTCTTCTGAAAGGTATTCTAGATTTATATCAGATTTTTTCTTCTACTCTTTGATTGATGATGAAAGGCAATCCAAATTCCTTAACATTTGAGGAATTAGTCTTTGTTCTATTGCAAGAAATTCAATCTAGGTAGAATAGGTCCATATGTGTGTTGCAAATCAAGCTTTCTTGGCTAGTTAGAAGGGCAAAGGTAAATGGAGCTCATCTACTAGTAAGCAAAAATCTGCTAATTTTGCACAATCAAAGAAGGATGACAGAGATGAAAAGAAAACAAAAAAGTAGAAATTGTTTTGCAAATACTGTAAAGGAATGATCATGTCATAAAGAGTTGTCCAAAACTTGTTGTACAAGAGTCAAAGAACAAACAGGCTGGAATGGTTATTGCAGAGGCATCTACACCTAAAACAGAATGTGCTAATCTTGTGCAGAATGAAGAATGGGCATTTACCACTGTTTGTAGTTATGACCCATCTTCCCATGAAGCATTTATGTTTGCAGTAAACTCGGATGTTTGGTACTTTGATAGTGGGGCAACCAAACATATTACCTCGCAGCACAGTTTCTTCACTTGACTTGAACCTACCTCTATAGGGAATATTTTCACATGCACCAACAACTCCTCTTATCTTATCATGGGAGTTGGTAAGATCATTCTGACTACTAGTGATGGTAGTTCTTTTACATTATTGGATGATTTATTTGTGTCAGGGATCAAGAGAATCTGCTATCAATTTTAGCATTAGTAAAGATCGACTTGGTTGTGAAATTTGTTGATGACAAAGGTATAGTCCACTGATCTATCAAATGACAATGTCATTATTTGCTTGGGGCATTTTATGTCGTGGGTTGTATAAGCTCATAGACTATGATAAATCTATGAATGATTTAGCAAGTTCTATACATAATTCTCAGGCTATGTCAGATGCAAAGCTTTGGCATGCATGCTTTGGTCATCTGAATTTTGCTAGTTTGATATGCCTGCTGAAATCTAAAATGGTGTCCTCTCTACCCAAACTTGAGGCACGTAGTAAACATGTTTGTCAAGTTGTATTTTGGGCAAAATGCAACATTCCTCCTTCCCAAAAGATGGTTCAATTTGAGCTACTCAAAAATTGCATCTTGCTCACAATGATGTCTGTGGTCTTATACAAACATATTCTTTTGGGAACTACCTTTAATTTGTGACTTTTGTTGATGATTTTTCCATGCATGCATGGGTGTATCCACTGAAAGAAAACTCCAAAGTGTTTATGTGCTTCAAACAGTTTTTGAATTTGGTTGAAAATCTGTCAGCATGTAAAATGCTGACCCTATATTTTGATTGACAGGGGAAATATATGTCTTTTGACTTTAATGCATTTTTGGCTGAAGGCCAGATAAAACATCAGTGTATAGTGTTGTATACACCTCAATAGAATGGAGTAGTTGAAAGGAAGAATAGTTCACTCATGGAGATGGTGAGGTGTATGGTCAAGAGTCAGGATTTACCACATAGTTTCTCATTTGAAGCTCTTATGTGTGCAACATATGTACTTAACAGGTGTTTCACTAAAGCATTGCAGTCTATCACTCCATAGGAGACTTGGCACGGTCAAAAGCCATCTGTTGCTCACCTATGGGTCTTTGGTTCTCTAGCGTATGCATTAGTGCCTAAACAAAAACACAGGAAATTGGATGATAAAGCACTGAAATGTATTTTTTTTGGTACAATCATGAAAGCAAAGGCTATCGTCTGTATCATCCACATTCTAAATGCTTTCTAGATAGTTGTGATATTGTTTTTGTGGAAGATGCTATTCAGCCATTACTTTCATGTACTAAGGAGACATCAGTTAGCTTGAAAGATGTATATGACACCTTGCTGCCTCTTTTTACAGGTGGAAACTCTAGTGCTAGTCCAAATTAGGCAACTTCTCAACCTTTATATGTTTCACATGATCGTGTAGATCATTCCATTTCTGATGCATATTTACAAAATGCACTTATTGATGAGAGAATTGATATAGAGGAGGCAAAACCTATGCCTAAATGACCGGTGCAAACTTTGATAGCGAATTAGATGCATCTACATCATATCGTACTCATTCACACTCTCATAGTACTTCTTTTACATCATGTTGCTATGTTATGGGTGCCTCTAGTCTTTGTGATGAGAATGAGCGCCTTTCGTTTGATGAAGCACAAAATTTTGAAAATTGGATGGTTGTTATGCAATCAAAATATGATGCTATTATGAAAAATGGTACCTGGTCTTTATGTGACTTGCATCCTAGCAAGAAGCCCATTGGCACTAAGTGGCTATACAAACTGAATTGTAAGCATGATGGAATTGTTGCAGGTATAAGGTTAGGCTTGTTGCAAAGGGTTATGCTCAAGAAAGAGGCAATAATTTTCATGAGACCTTTGCTCCTACATGCCGAATAATGTTGCTTGTAGCATATGTACACTTGGAGCTCATCATGGTTGGAACGTACATCAGTTGGACACTAAAACTAGATTTCTAAATGGTGACTTGCATGAAGAAGTGTATGTTTTTTGGCCCCATGGTTTTGTGTAGAAAGGGCATGAAAACAAATTGTGTAGGTGGAAAAAGACATCACATGGTTTGAAGTAAACACCACATGCTTGGCATGAAAAGATACATGCCTACTTGATTGCACATGGTTTTGAGAACAGTCCAATTAAGAGCACCTTATATGTTAAGCATGCAATTGATGTGCTTCTAATCATTGTTGTCTATGTTGATGACATGTTGCTCACTGGTCCTCATGAGAAGCATGTTGCTGATTTTAAGGCTTATTCACATGCCTCATTTGAGATGTTAGATTTGGAGAATTTGCCTCATTATATGGGCATTAAATTTATGCAAGTTGATGGCGGAATAGGTTTGTGTCAAACGAAATATATTGACATATTATTGCAATGTTTTGGCCTTGAAGACTGCAAAACTATTGCCACTCCTATGGAGATAGGTCTATGGTTGAGTCTTCATGATGTTGGAGATGCACTTGATGGTGTTTTCTATCAGCAGGCTGTTGGATGATTTACCTATCCATTACTCAGCCAGATATTCAGTTTTGTGTCTCAAAGATGAGTAGGTTTATGCATTGCCCATGTGTCAAGCATTGGCAAATAGCTAAGCACATCTTTCACTACTTGAGTGGTATCTAGATACCTAGATTGTTTTATCCAAAGGGGGGATCACTACCACTAGATTTACATGCTTTTTTTTACTCTGACTGGGCTAGTTGCTATGACAGTCATGTGTCCACCAATGATTTTCACCTCATGCTTGGTAGCTCTTGCATATCTTGATTGAGCAAGAAGCAACCTACTATGGCCACGTCTAGTTGTGAGGCTGAGTATAGGGCAGCTTTCACAGTGATTGTTGAGTGCATGTGGCTCAGACACCTTATGGCTGATTTGGATGTTGGCCAATCTTCTGCCACCACCATCTTTACGGATAGTCTAAGTGCATTGGCAATTGGAAGTAACCCTATGTTCTATGCTCGCACTAAGCACATTGAGGTGCACTATCATTATGTCCAGGAGAGGTTCTTTGTTGTAGAGATTAGTTTGGCATATGTGCCCACATAGGAGAACGTTGCAGACCTTTCACAAAGGCTCTATCTAGGGAGAAATTTGAAGCTTTTTGCAAAGCTTTGGGCTTACTTCCTTTTGTGGATTAATTCCACATAGCTTTGCACTTCCTTATACATGAGTGCCAACCTCTTGTTCACCACATCACTCCCAAAGGATGTGTTGATATATTTTGGTAGTGATGTCTATGAACACACTAGGACCACCAGGGCATTTTTTTCTCTCTTTAGGAGGTTTTTTTCCCCTGACTTGTATATACACATATAACCCTAATAGGTTACTTATCTTTGTACATTCTCTTGGTAATACATTCAATATTGTGTGTTGTGTTCCAATCTTCTTCTTCTTCTTCTTCTTCTTCTTCTTCTTCTTCTTCTTCTTCTTCTTCTTCTTCTTCTTCTTCTTCTTCTTCTTCTTCTTCTTCTTCTTCTTCCTTGTGATGTTCGCATGCTCTGTAGACCTTGAACTCCAACACAAAAGCATATGAGTGAATAGTTTCATTTTAGTATAAATATTCTTTTTTTCTTCCTCTAATCTCTTGTTCATCTAGCTAGTTTTCTTTCTAAGCATTGTGTTACATATGTTTTCATTGTATAAATGGCAAAGAAACTTTGATAACGAGTTTCAAAGAAACTCAAGAACAACAATAGTTTAAGACCTACAAATCACAAAAAAAAAGAAAGAAAATCCATGAAAATCAAGTCTCATATGAAGGCAAAGCATTCAATTACAAGTTTTAAATGAGGACCAATAAATGAAGAACGCCAAAATTCATGGAATGGGTTGGAAATATCTACCAAGACCAAAAAAGTATTTTACCAACTTGCTAGCCACCAAAAAATGTGTCCTAAATTGATTAGAAGTTAGTTTCCTAGATTGTAGGAAAAGCAACAATTCTATAGAGGTATGATTTGAACTTGTGTGCATATCCCCATGACATTCTTTTGAATTTAATTCATATTTCTTTAATGTAATTGAATCCAAAAATGAAGCCCCTTGCTTAAGCACACCAACTGCTTTCTTTCTTTTCAACTTTATACACATCTATCTTTTGGTATAGTGAGGAACCTATCATTCTAAGTAGCTATGATTGTAGAGTAGAGTTGTTATTCTCATCTTATTTATTTCTTAAAAGTTCAAGAATTTTTTGAATCCTCATATATTTTCTCAAATTTAGTCAAATTTATAAGTTTGATGTCCTTGTGAATTTTGAGAAAGATTCCATTTAGTGTGCCTATATCTCTACACATAGGTAAAGGGTATTGATAGTAGATAGCTTGTTTTAGATTGGATGGTTCTCAATGATAGAACACCCACTTATAATTATTTAAATCATATTTAATAGATCATAAGGTTATTGATATATTTTGGTAGTGATGTGTGTGAGCACACTTAGGACCACCAAGGCACTTTTTTCCCTCTTTAGGAGGTTTTTTTCCCCCTTTAGGAGGTTTTTTTCCCCTAGCTTGTATATATCCTAATAACCCTAATGAGTCACTTATCTTTGTACAATCACTTGGTAATTCATTGAGTGGTTTGTGCTCCAAGCTTCTTCTTCTTCTTCCTTGTGTTGTTTGTGTGCTTGTGTAGACCTCCAACTCCAATAAGTGGTATCAGAGCAGTGGTTGCTTCGTCTAGAGTATTGTCAGCATGCCTTCAGAAAAAGTTTCAAAATTGCACAAAAAGTGGTGATCATTCGTGCTTGTTTCGGCCTTTGAATGCACTATTATAGCACCTATGCGAGAAATTTTTTCCTTCTATGCCAAACATATATACAATTTTGGGTTGGTTAGTACAAGTGCCTCAAAGTCTGCTATAGGTTTAGCAGAGCTTGACAAGGTGGTTTTGTTCAAATGTTTGAGATATATGCAATTTTTTGGATTAGGGTATTTAGTCAGTGGCCATGGCTAAAAGCAATGATTGTATTCTATATGTTGGCTATTGAGGATAAGTTGGATGGCACCAATTACCCATTGTGGGCATATATGATGCATCATGTATTGGTAGCAAAAGGATTGTGGAATATTGTGCAGGGTATTAAAAAATGACCTATTACACTTGCAAATACATTTATTGAAGGTGATGTAAATGGCGTTGAAGATTATTATCTTCGTATTTTTGTTTCTACCGAGGTTCTTACTACACCTACTGGAGAGCAACTTCACTGGGATGGAAGAGATGCATAGGCATTTGCATTGATAGCCTTGTTTGTCAAACATGCCATTATCGCTCATATTCACTTTTGTAAAACAACAAATGATGCCTGGAATACACTTATCACTTTATACTAGGATGGAAATGAGACTCATATGTCTTACCTCTGAAAACAGTTGGAGAGCAAGCATATGAATTAAGGAGATTCTATGGACAATTTTTTGACAAAGATCAAATATTTGAAGGAACAATTGATTTCTACTAATGAAGTCTTACTAGATAGTTAACTTGTGTAGATTGTTCTTAATGCTCTTCCATATTCATATCCGATTTTTGCTTCTACTCTTTGATTGATGATGGAAGTTAATCCAAATGCCTTAATATTTGAGGAGTTAGTCTCTGTTTTGTTGCAGGAAGTCCAACCTAGGTAGAACATGTCTATTATGTGTGTTGTAGATCAAGGTCTCTTAGCTAGTGTTAAAGTGTTTAAACTAGCGATGCTGTGTTACTGACAAACGCAAGTCGTTATCGAACAAAGATTAACGTAATACAGAGCTTCACCGTAAACTATGGTTAACTCTAATTATCATTACCGTAAGACATTACCAGATCGTCGTGGGTTCTTGGGAGTGGTAGGGGTCTATTAAACAGAGGCCCTGTACTATTTTCCCAAATCTTCGTTACAACATCAAGTGTGACTACTCGTCTTAGCTCAATTACTAATCAACATCAATACTTGGTTCTTAGATTCCTGCGTCCGAAATTCTCCAGATCAGTTTACTCGAAGAACAGAACAATTGTCCCTTCTACAGATTCATGAACATATAATATATCAAACAGAGTGCATTAGACAGATTCACTCACCACAATACTTCCCGAGACATTCAATTAAAAGTTACATTTACCAAAAGTAATAATCTGTATCAAATCAACTTATGCAGTACTACATTCACTTATACTAACTCAGGGTACTTCAACGGTCAAAGAGCACACAATCTTACGATACGAAAACAGTACTCAACCACATAACCTGACATTTAACATTCACTACGGTGAACTTCAGTATGAGCAGGCGACGCAGACAGAACAGAAATCAACACAAACAATACTCAGAGCTTCACCATAGTGTAAGTAAACTCTGACAATCTCAGAAAGGGCATCCCTCTCTCTCTCTCTCTCTCTCTCTCTCTCTCTCTCTCTCTCTCTCTCTCTCTCTCTCTCTCTCTCTCTCTCTCTCTCTCTCTCTCTCTCTCTCTCTCTCTCTCTCTCTCGCTAAAACCATGTACACAAGCGTCTCTCTCGCCATTCTCTTTACATTGCTATATATATCTTTTTTCAAGATGCGGTACCAACTTTCTTGCACGGATTTTGATAATTCCGGTATATCAGGCGGTCATTACATCTGTCCCACTCCGGCGGTCGTCTAACAGCTAGTTAGAAGGGCAAGGGAAAATGGAGCTCATTTGCTAGTAAGCAAAAATATACACAATCAAAGAAGGAAGACAAAGATGATAAGAAAACAAAAAAGCATAAACAATTTTGCACATACTGTAAAGGAAATGATCATGTCACAAAGAGTTGTCCAAATCTAGCTACAAAAGAGCCAAAGAAGAAAGAGTTTGGAATGGTTGTTGTAGATGCCTCTACACAAAAAAACAGAGTTTGATAATCTTGTGCACAATGAAGAATGGGCATTTACTACTATATGGAGTTATGGCCCATCTTCTCATGAGCAGTGTATGTATGCAATAGACTTAGATGTTTTGTACTTTGATAGTGGGGCAACTAAACATATTATCTTGCAATGCACTTTCTTCAGTTCACTTGAGTCTGCCCCTACAGGGAATACTATCATATGTGCAAACAACTCCTCATATCTTGTAATGGGATTTGATAAGATCATTTTGACTACTATTGATGGTAGTTCTTTCACATTTTCAGATGCATTGTATATGCTAGGGTTCAAGAAAAATTTGTTGTTAGTTTCAATATTAGCCAATATTATTAATGACATGTGTACAATTCACGATCTTTCAACTGGAGATGTCATTATTTCTTCTAATTTTATGTCATGGGATGTATAAGGTCATTGACTATGAAAAATCTATGAATGATTCAATCTGCGTAGTTCAAGATTCTCATGCTATCTCAGATGCAAAGCTTTGGTCTTCTAAATTATGGTAGTTTTCTTAACCTATAGAGATCCAATGGTGTCCTCTCTAGCAAAACTTGAGGCACCTTGTAAAGACATACGTGAGGGCTGTATTTTGGGAAAAATGTAGCATTCTTCCTTCTCTCAAGATGGTTCACTTAGAGCTGCACATAAATTGTAGCTTGTTCATAGGGATGTGTATAGTCCTATGGAGCGACCTTCTTTTGGGAACTACATTTACTTTGTGATTTTCATTGATGATTTTTCCTGGCATGCATGGGTTTATCCATTGAAAGAAAATTCCAAAGTGGTTGTGTGCTTCCAACAATTTTTTGTTATGGCTAAAAATCTATCAACATGTAAATTGGGCGCCCTCCGTTTTGATCGAGGGGGAATACATGTCTTTTGATTTTAATGCATTTCTGGCTTAGCATGGGATAAAATGTCAATGTAGAGTTTTGTATACACTTCAAGAGTAGAACGAAAGAACATGTCTCTCATGGACATGGCGATGTGTATGGTTAAAAGTCAGGAAAAGCACATAACTTCTCACTTGAGGTTGTTATGTGTGTAGCATATGTACTTCATAGGTGTCCCACTAAAGCACTATAATTTATCACTCCACATGAGGCTTGGCATGGTTGTAAGTCATTTGTTGCTCATCTATCTATCACATTCGTTAGTGCCTGGAACAAGAGTGCATGAAATTGGATGATAAAGCAATAAAATGTATTTTTGTTGGATATAGTTCTGAAAGCAAATGCTATCGTCTATATCATCCATAGACTAGAAACATTTTGGTTAGTCATGATGTTTTTTTTGCCGAAGATGCAATTCAGACATTACTTTCATGTACCAAGGAGACATCAGTTAGCTCCAAATATGTATACAATACTTTGCTACCTCTATTTACATGTGGACAATCAAGTGTTGGTCCTAATGAGGCAATTTATCATCCTTTAGATGTTCCACATGATGATGTAGATCATCCAATTTCTGATGCAGATTTAGACGATGCACCTGTTGATAAGAGAGCTCATATAGAGGAGGCAGAAACTATGCCTAAATGGCTTGTGCACACTTTAAGAGATAGCAAATTAGATGTACCTTTATCATATCGTACTTTTTTGGACTCTCGTAGTGCTTCCTTTACATAATATTGCTATGTGATGGTGACCTCTAGTCTTTGTGATGATAATGAGCCTGTTTCTTTTGATGAAGCATAAAATTCAGAAAATTGGATGGCTGCTATGCAATCAGAATAAGATGTTATTATGAAGAATGGTACCTGGTTTTTATGTGTTTTGCCTCCCAACAAAAGGCCATTGGCACTAAATGAGTATACAAGATGAAACGTAAGCCTAATGGAATAGTTGAAAGGTATAAGGTTGGGCTTGTTGCAAAAGTTTTTGCTCAAGAGAAATGCATCGATTTTTTATGAAACCTTTGCACCCACTTGTTGGATGACCACCATTCATAGCATCATGCACTTGAAGCTCTCCATGGTTAGAATGTACATTAGTGGGACATTAAAACTTCATTTCTAAATGGTGAATTGCATGAAGAGGTGTATGTATTTCAGCCTCTTGGTTTTTTGAAGCAAAGGCATGAAAACAAAGTGTGCAGGTTGAAAAAGGCATTATATGGTTTGAAGCAAGCAACACATGCTTGGTATGAAAAGGTCCATTTCACATGGTTTTGAGAACAATCCGATTGAGAGCACCTTATATGTTAAGCATGCAAATGATGTACTTCTTATCATTGTTGTGTATGTTCATGACATGCTGCTCATTGGCCCTAATAAGAAGTATATTTTTTAATATAAGGCCAATTGACATGCCTTTTTTGAGATGTCAAATTTGGGGAAATTGCATCATTATTTGGGCATTCAATTTGTGCAAGTTGATGGGGGAACAACTTTGTTTCAAACAAAATGTATTGACACATTATTGGATCATGTTGGCTTTGAAGATTGCAAACCTATTGCCACTCCTATGGAAACAGGTTTATGGTTGAGTCTTCATGATGTTGGAGATGCATTTGATGTTGTTCTCTATCAATAGGTTGTTGGATGCTTGATTTACTTATACATAAAGCAACCTGATATTCATAGTTTGTTGTCTCTCATATGAGATGGCTTATGCATTGCTACGTGTCAAGCATTCACATGCAATTAAGCACATCTTTTGCTGCTTTAGTGGTGTATGACTACTTGGGTTGTTTTATCCCAAGGGGGGATCATAACTATTAGATATTCATGCTTTTTCTAACTCAGATTGGGCTAGTTTTCTATGACACTCATGTGTCCACTAGTGGTTTTTGCTTCATGGTTGGTAGCTCATGCATATCTTGGTTGAGAGAGAATCAACCTACTGTGGGCACTTTTAGTTGTGAGACTAAGTATAGGGTAGCTTTCACAACAATTATTGATGCCTTTTGGTTGATCTGGGTGTTGGTCAGTCTTCTGCCACCACCATCTTCATTGACAGTCAGAACACATTGGTAGTTGCAAGGAACCCTATGTTCCATGCTTGCACAAAGCACATTGAGGTGCATTATCATTATTACAAAGAGAGATTCTCTATTGGAGAGATCAATTTGGTAGTGTTGAGCTCCAAGCTTCATCTTCTTCTTTGTGTTGTTGGTGTGCTTGCACAGACCTCAAACTCCAAGAAAGGTTTGCTAGAAGTGTGCAAAACTATAAGGTTGGTCTTTGTTAACTAGCAAGAAACATTCAAACAAGCAAGTATCTTTGTAAAAGGACTGCTTCCAAATTTATGTTGTGTGCTTCTATCATCCCCAATTAGTGATATCAAAGCAATTAGAAGTCTAGAGCCATCAAAGAACTTCATAAAAAGGTTTTGGAGAGATCAAAATAACTGAAGGATTCATTCATCAACTAATGAGACAAACAAGATTTCAAATGAGGGTATATTAAGAGAATCATCCAGAAACCAAAGAAGATCAAAGGGAAATCAATCAAGAGGTAACATTTACATATCCTAAGGCTTCAATACACATTAAAAAAAGGTTATAAGAGAACAGTTCAACCTAGTTTGGCAAAGTATGATATAGAAAAAAGGAAGCTAGAAAAAGGCAACTTTCAGCCTTGGAGATTTTGGGTTATTAACTACTTAATGGGAACAATATTAAGGGCATAAGTGGCTGGAATAAATCCAATGATTAGTTTTTGATAGACAATTGAAAGCCATCAATGAATGAATATAAAGGGATATAAGGGTTATACTTAGATTTTCTCAACATATAAGAAATAATATGATTGGGCATTTGGATACATCCAAGAAAGTTTGGGAAACCCATGAGAGGTTATAATCATCCTCCAACAAGGCAAGGAAGATTCAACTAAAGAATGATTTGAATAATTTTATGAAAACTCCAATTGCTAGTATAAATTGTTACATTTTGAATGTTAGTGAGCTAACCATGACACTTTTCCATAGATTGTTCGTATAAAGGACCAAGATACAAGAGGAAATAAGGTAGCTATGGTATTACCTTAACTAACTTGGTGAATGAGAATTCTCCCATGATCTATAATTGATCAAATGAAAAGTTAGCACAAATCATGCATGGTACATAGATAGTGGTTGTACAACCACAAGAATTGTGATATGAACCTATTCTTCATTTTACAATTACCCGTGCAAAGACATATAGAAACATGGGATGCCATTGATCATAGGATCACACATATTGTGGGAAATGTTCCATTGAATAAAGTTGACAATGCTAAAGAGCTTAAGGATGTGTTGCATATGCCAACCATCACTAAGAGCTGTGTGTTAGATGGAAAAATGGTAGAAAGAGGCTATGAAGTGAGGTTTAATGATAAAGGTTGCTTTGCTCAAAATTTCAAGCAAAACTAAAAACTCATTTAAAGAGGAAGAATGGCAACAAAACTTCACCATAGAGGTGAACCCATCGTAACCTTACACTATCTATTTTTTCAATTGGGAATATGCATGTTGTAGATATTGATTTGTGGAACAAAATAATTGGCCTCATCATATTGTAAAGGATGAAAAAATGCAAAATAAATGTTTGATGAGTGGCTTATCTAATTTCAAAACTCAAAATATGCAGTGTTTGTGCCTTGATAGTTAATTAGGCAAACAAAGAAAAATTCCATTCAAGAAAGGGGAGAATTTCATCAATGAGTTATTAATTATTATACTTAATAATGTATGGGGACCCACAAAGGATTCTTCTTTTGGAGGAAACATGTAACTTTCCACCTTGATCATTCAAGATTTTTTTGACATATTTCATCAAGCCCAAATCAGAGGTGTTTTATCACTTCAAGAAGTTTAAAAACCTAGTGGAAAAGGAGACAAGAAAGTATATCAAGACCCGCATGTAAAATGAATTTTCTAGGTTCCTTTATGATTATGTCATCAAGAGGTAGTTTAATTTTGCATATACATAAAAAAAGGTTGGTAGAAAGAAAGAAAAGATGTTTAGTAGATGTGGCTAAGGCAATGCAAAATGAAGTGAATGTGTCTAACCCTTATTGGGTCAATGGAGCTAATGCATCTAACACATTATAAATATATTTCCATTGTTACAAGTACATGAAGTCACACATGAATTTTGGTGTGTTAATGAACACAATCATTCACATCTTAAAGTGTTTACTTGTGTATATTATGTTCATATGCCCTAAGAACTAAAGCATAAGCTAGATCCCAAGGATGAAAGATGCATATTTCTTGGATATTCTTTAAATTAAAAGAGATTTAGGTATTAGGACCCTGATAGAAAATACCTCAAGGTGTTTAGGGATTCCATATTTGATGAGCTTTTCCCTTGGTATGGGAGGAAATATTGTTGCAGGTATAGGATGTATATGGAGTACAAAGAAGGTACAAAAAATAGAAAAAAGGATGGAGGTAAGTGGTCCAAATTCTTCAAAAACGACATGAAAGGAGAGTACTGCATCACCATGGCAAGGCTTGTCAAGGATCAATACCAATTCAAGTAAATTTTGCAAAAATAAAGCCAAAGGTAAAGCGAAGGTAGATTATCAAGGTCACCTATAGGTAGACATAGATTCAATTAGTGATGAAGAAGTAGAAATTGGAGACTCTGGGAGTGAAAGCATCCAATTCAAGAAGAATACGTTTTCTACCACCTAATGGATACGTAAGGTCACCTAATAGAGCCAAATATACTACTCAAAGGTTTAAATATGAGTAAGTGATAGCAAAGCACTATGCACATATGAGTAGAGTCATAGTATATGAAGAACCTAACTATTCCTAAGAAGCAAATATGCACAGTGAATGAAATGAAGCTATGGATGATAAAGTCAAAATGTAAAGGATGATGATACTTGGACTCTAGTACCAATAAACAATTAAATGAAGATTATTGTAAACAAATGGGTCTATAAGGTAAAGAGACATGCAGATGGGAGCATCTCTAGGTATAAAGCTAGGTTAGTTGCCAAAGGTTCTACTCAAAACTATGGCATACAATTTGATAATACACTTATTCTAATACCTAAGATGACTATCATCAAAATATTAATAACAATTGTAGTAGGTTGAAAGTTTTACCGATTGGAGGTGAAGATTTATCTCCTAAATGGAAAGCTTGAGGAGAATGGCTTCATGGAGCAAAACCAAGGCTTTGAAGATTAGAGATTTCAATGTCAAGGCTTGGAACTAAAGAGTTCTTGATTATTTGATGAAATGTGGATCAACTCAAGCTAGTGCAAACCCATCACTCTTTGTGCGCACAAACTTTCTCATATGTATTTGCATTGATGATCTATTATTATTAGAGATGATGATGCCAAAAACAAGGACACAAAGAGGACTCTTGGGAGTGAGTTTAAAAAGCTCTTATTTAGGGATTTTGAAGTAATTTACAAAGATTAAGGTACATAATTGATGCAAAAAACATGTATTCTTGGTCTATTGAACAAGTTGTGTGACCTTGATGTGTAGAGGGAATAATTACCCATCTATTGTGATAAACCGATTGGCATATTCATGGCTCAGTATCTTGTGTCTCATGCAAGCTCCAAGCATATAGAGGTTCATTATAACTTTATCATAGAGAAGGCCATGTCAATTAACATAAACGTACAACATGGTAATATGAAGGAAAATGTGTAGCTCTATTTACCAAAGCATTGGATGCAGTAAAGCTTCAAGGCTTCAAACTATGTTCAAATATGATTTTAACTTGAGGCTTTAGGGGGAGTGTTGAAAATCGAATCTCAACTAAAGGCATAAAATTCAATTATGAGTATCACATGTGGACCAATAAATGAATGGCATATAAAGTTGTTGAATCAATTAGGAAGCTGTGTCAATACCAATCAAATATATTACCATCTTTTTAGCCACAAATGTGAGGAGATGGTGAGATTGATTCCAAAGATGCGTTGGTTAGTGGGAGATTATTACCGTTGGTGTCCATGTGAAAGGCCAAATGGCCACCGGACACTTCTTTGTATATGTTCTTTAATAAAACATATAGTGGCCTAGTCAATCAGAGACTATAAGTTCGACTATATGTGCAAGACCAAAGAAATTTGTCTTTGTGCTCCTTGTGTACTATGTATTTCTACGTGTTTTGCGACCTCTGTGTGGAGTACTGTGTGCGACCTTAGGAGCTCAGTTTTCGACTCCGAGGATACGTTGTGGAGCTCTCGAGAAGGAGAGCGCACTATGGTGCGGCATCAAATTACTTCAATTTCGGCACCACAAAGCAAAGCGGTTTTGATCTGCTAATCACCCTGAGTATGCTCACCAAATTTCGTGTGATTTTGAGACTACGATCGGAGAGGTGTCGATGATGCCCTAGATGAAGCGGCAACCTGCTCTGATACTAATTGTTGGAGTTAGACAGTTGTGGTAGCATGCAAACAGCACAAAGAAGAAGAACAAGCTTGGAGCACAACACACAATACTAAATGTATTACCACTAGAATGTACAAAGATAAGTCACCCATTAGGGCAATAGGCATATAAACAAGCCGGGGGGAAAAAACCTCCTAAAGAGGGAAAAAAGTGCCCGAGTGGTCCTAGTATGTTCACACACATCACTACCTAAATATATCAACACCAATTACCTTTCAAGGATATAAGACCAAGGCCATACTAGATATTTGAGTTGGAGTAAGAATAGTGACCAAAGAGATTTGGGAAAAATGAGGATATGACCAATTGGGATGAAGTTACAATTGGGAGATTGTCATGTTGAAGAACCTTTGGGACTCCTAGATAATGTGATTTTGACTACATGAGGGTAGAATTTAAACATGCCCTAGCTATATGTCAATTTGGCAAGGTGAGTAACTAGGAGATGATTCTAGGAAGACTATTCATGCAACTATTAAAGGTGGTTCAAGATTGGGGAAGAGATGCCTTGTATCTTCAACACCAAGGCACAACAACCAAAATAAATCTCCAAAATTTCTCATATAGGGATGTTCCACCCTGTTGCAAAGAAAAGAGGCACAAAAGAGGGGCCCCAAAATTTTCAAATTAATGGGCATAAACTTCTTCTTTAAAATCCTAGGAAATTCCCTCAAAGCTATGTAAATGCACTAGAGGAGTCCTCTAGATGCATAAACCCAAAATCATTGTAACATAATTCTTGTAAAATAGTAGAAAATTAGAGATTAGTCAATAAAGTGCCAGTCTATTGTGTGAAAGGACCATTTTTAGGGCACATGTATATAAGTCACTTTGTGACTCTTTGTAAACACTTTTTGCCATTGTGAAGAAGGAGAGCTGAAATTCGAATTTGCTTCTTCCCTGCTAATTTCCATCTTCTCTATGATCTTTTGTGTGTGTGTGATGCATGAAATGTGTGTGTAAGACTGTTGTCTATCCCTCCCCATCACTTTTGAGTTATTGTAGTGTGTGTGTGTGTGTGTGTGTGCGTGTGAACCAATACGAGTTGTGGAGTGAGTGTAGGTGTTTCCCACCATTCACTATTTTGGCCATAACTTAAAGAGCATTTGTCAGATTCAAGTGAAAATACTAGCAATAGATGCATCTCATTGAGAGCTTCAATAGGAACCCGCTATTGCCATATTTGGAGTTCAAAGCTAAGAGAAACATTTGAATTTGTGCTTACTACTATAAGTGGTATCGCAGTAGACATTTCTATAGGTTTAGTGAGTTGGAGAGGTACATTAGTCTTTTCACATACATTATAGCTGAGCCAATTCACTTTCCATCATGTGCCACATGTCCTCATACACTTGGTTCATGTGGTTCTTCAGATTGATAATTAAATGTGTATCGATCCACCACTATATGCACTTGTGGGGCAGATGAGATTTAGTCTCTTTGACACAAGTCCCTAAGACTTTATGACCTAGGTACACACGTTTTTGGCACCGTTTCTAGGGAACAAACTCAACCAAGGTGCCTTCATGATGGTTATAGCTCTGTAGTGAAGGAATCGTACTTGTAGAAGTGAATTTGTTCAGTGGCAAGTAGTCAGGCACTTCAGCACTTGTTCACTTCAGCACTTGTTACTTCACATCCCTGAGGTGTGTATAATGGGTTTTTAGGTTTAGGGTTAGGAGTGAGGAAGAGGAGGAAGAGTTAGGTTTAGGTTAGAGAGATTAGTGGAGTAGGAGGAAGTTGTAAACATCAAGGAAAATCCCAAAAAAAAAATGCCAAAATTAGTGTAGAGTAGGCTTCATGCATCACAAACTATAAAAACCAAAAAATTTAGTTCATTTGACACAAGTATAGGAGCTAATATCGTGTGCAGACAGCGACCGGTATCGCTTGAGTGGTATCATGCCCTACAAGCCAAAAAGCTACCTTGTGATCTCACATCTTAAGCAAGACATCCTTGAAGGTAAGCTGCAACAAGATTTCAATATCAAAACTATTTTAGAAACACATTTGCACATGATTAGAGACGTTTCCGGTATCGTGGGGTACAATAGAGAGTTGTTGGAAGGTCTTTGAGTGAGACAGAGGGTCAAGAGTGAGGAGGGGGAGAACTAAACATATTTGTGCAAAAAAATTATATGAGTAGAGCGATTTTGGCTAAAGTATCACAGTCGATTGAGTTTTGGTATCGTTATATCAAAATTCCATAGTATCGTGATACTCGCCTAGTATCATATCGCTGCATACCACTTGAGGTATCGCGATACCATTCTGATATTGTATCGTCAAGTTGGCATCACGATTGCAATCAATCGGTGGTATCGTATCACGGCCCACCTAGTATCATATCATCCCGGTCATGGTATCGTACCATCAACCGAGCGGTATCGTATCGCACACATTGTTGGCATCATATCGTGCAGCACACAAGTATCGTATCATGCAAGAAGGTGGTATTGTATTATCTGACCCATCTAGTATCGTATCGTGAGAAATTTTGGTATCGTATCGTGCAGTGCATTAGTATCATATCGTGAGGAATCTGGTATTGTATCTTCTATTGTTCTAGTATCGCATCATCTCAGGCAGAGATATCGTATCGTCCTATAGTGAGTATCGTATCGTGCTAATTTGTGGTATCGTATCGCCTCAAGTTTCAGTATCATATCGTGCAGTGTGGTATCGCTTATAGTGGTATCACCTAAAACATATCAAGCCATTTGAGGGCAAAATTAAAGGTAATTGAGGAGCCAATTGTGGGATAATGGGGAACCAAGGTAGCCCTATGGGGGTGGATGAACTTGAGATCAGGATGTGTGATAAGTAGCCGAAGGAGTGTTATCTCATCGGTAGGAAGTGCAACCCAGGCAAGTCATCACTTTATCTATACTGACACCTCTAATGACTCAGAGGAAGAGATACCTATGGCTTCAGAAGATATGCAAGATGATATACCTAGGGGGAACTTCATGTCAACGGTAGAGGGGGAATACCGTACCTCTCTGCAATATGTGTCCACTAATCCCCAAGAGATCCCCATCTACCTGGATGGCTTAAATAGGTGAGTGGATAGAATGGTGAATTCCACTGAATCATCAATAGTGCACAGACCTGCAGTCAAGTATGAAGGAGGTGTGTACATGGACAAATTAGGTCACATCTACGTAGTAACAGAACATCCAGACCGGATCAATGAAAGAGGAGGATTGGAAGGACAAGGAAACTCAGGAGGACCAGACCTTGAAGAGTTAATAACTACGCCAAGAGGAAAATCAGTAGTGACTCGAGTCTTGAGAGGGGATTTGATACCTCAAGATGATTACCTATTAGAGGTCTACTTGATCCATGGATCTGACTTATTGTTACAAATTGACTCACCCACACGAGGACAGGAGGAAATCCCAATAACCTTCTATGAGTTAAAAGATCTTGAAGAGGAGTCCAGAGTCACATACATAAACAAGAACCAAAGAAGGTATTGGCCAGTCGATGCAATGGATAGGGCTCAATTGAAGTATATGGGGTTGCCTATATTCCCTTCGCGAGCGCAGGCAACTACCTCTCATAATCCCTTTGGGACACAACAGGAGTCAGAAAATACAATCTCAGGAGAGATAATCCATCAGAGCATTCCCAATCAAACCCATGTGCAATTCACAATGCCAAGACCGCAATCACACAATCAAACTCACCCTGGACTAGGCAACCAACATCGGCCACCAGTGAGGCCAAGACCACCACTAGGAGTGTAGCCTGGAATGCCTCCAATCAGACAAGCAATCCCTTTAATGCCTAGACACCCAGAACCCATAAGAAGATTAATACCAATACAAGTGGCTAAGTGTATGAGGAATCATTATGACGAAATGGGAGAACCTTACGATCACATAGCTGAATTTAAACAAGTTGTATGGGCTGAGCAAGTGGATGATTTCTTTGAGCAGTATGAGTCCTTCGGACTCACTCTCATAGGAACGGCTTTGACTTGGTTCCAGCCATTGGATCCCAATCAATTTGGAGATATTGAGCAATTCTTTCAGGAATTCATTGGGGAATTCACTAAGAGAGGAATTAAACACAACTTTTCATATTTAATCCATAGCTTCAAACAAAACCCAAATGAAATGATGAAAACAGTTGCCCGGAGGTTCAATCAATATGTCGATAGATGCCCAGCAACAAAAAGACCCACTCAACAAAAAATGATATCACTATTTTTAGATGGGCTAACAAACGGGATATTGAGAACTTTAGTCTATGTGAAGAGGCTGCAGACATTGAGCAAGTGTCTTCAAGAATGTATTGAACTAGAGGACAACCTAGCTAATGATCTCAAAAGTACCACCAAGCCCTACGAAATCAAAAGACACTAGAAGTATAGTGACATCTAACTCCAGTAATGTGGAGGAGTTAGTGGAAACGGTAGCCAAGAAGTTAGGAGTTCACGGACAGCGAAACTACCAGCATCCATCAATGAGAATACCCATGTTGCGAAGATGCAGCTTTTGTGGAGGAGACCACCCAACTCACATGTGTGTAAGAGGAGAAGCAGGCTTGCCTCAAGCTTACCCTTACAATAGGTAGCCACATCAAGGAACTGCTCTGTATTGCCATATAGAACAAAAATACACTAATCATACCATTGAGAATTGTCATTCAACACGTACAACCATATTTAAACCTAAGGATTGGAACCACAGAATACCAGTTGATAGATGCATTAATTGACTCAGGGGCAGCTCTCAGCTGCATACGGCTAACGGTTATTATGCATGTTAAGATGATCATAAAAACAACTAAAGCTCACATGATATGCATTGGGGGCCACATCATAGAATGTATTGGAGAAGCTTCAGTATCCCTCCACCTAGGAAATTCCACTATGGAGCAACGAGTTTTGGTGTGTAAAGATGAGGATCTAATAGAGAACCTGATCCTAGGACAAGATTGGATTATTGAGAACGAAGTGAGCATTCATCTAGATCAAGGGTACATCTCAGCCAAAATAGGTCATAAGGAAATCTTTAGCCTATTAGAAGAAAGACTCCCTCACATGCATGAAACCATCAACCATGAGAAAGAAACCCTTGAAGAGGAGTTAGCAAATGACTCCATCAAAAGTTTACCAAAGGAGCACCCTAAAAAAGATTGAATACCAATACCAATGAATCAGTTGATGAGGTTCCTTCATCCCCCATGAATGGTGAATCCAAGAGAAATTGTGAAGAGAATGCTCCTAAAGTTATCTACAACAAGGGAAGACCATCCACGTGGAAGTCTACTATTCGATTATCGCAACCAAGAAGTAATAATCTACACTGGGTTCACAAGGATTGAATAAGGGAATTAGAGAAGTCAACACTAATACCGATCATTCATCTTACGAAGACAAGGAGAAACAATGAATTCTCTTCTTTACAATCGGAAACAAAAAGACTTCTGAGAGTATGGCTTCCAAAGTCATTAGTAGAAGCCCAGAAAACACGGAAGCACATATGGATTCCGAAAAAGGTCAAACAGATTGCAAGTCAAGAGATAAACAAGCAAAAAGGAATATTACACAGACGACGCAAGACCATGAAGCCAAACAATACTCACCAAAGGTACCAGAGGAACACTACATCAACCAATCAGACTTCCAAAAAAAAGAAGAAGAACCAAGAATACAACAAAACCAAGACAAGAGGAAACCTCAAACATCAACTACAAAATGGATATGGAGACCCAAGAGGCTGCAAGGACAGGAACAACAGATTAAACAGGATTCCAATTGCACTCATGAAGTGTCGAATGCACCTAAAGTATGCATGCCAGGGCCACACTATGAGGCCATGCATTCGGCATATATTATGTTCAACAAAACTAGAGGTGCACATTTCCCACGTGGGAATAGACCCTAGATTCTACTCCCATAGGAATGGTCCTACTATGTAAATAATAAATGCTTCGGCTAAACTAACTATTGTTTTCTTTCGGGAATATAAATGAAAGATGTGTGGTAAGAGATCTTACTCACTTAAGTAAGGGGAAACGGAGTGATGCAATGAACAACATGTCACGAAGACACACATCACTAAACGACATGCCTTCTATAAAAATCTAATGCTCTTCTTATTATAAGTGCAGATGGCTTATGAGGACTCTGAAGCGACTATTCAAGGGGAGATGCTGGAATTTCCCCTATAGAGCGTGACAAAGGCAAAAGTTCACTGGTTTCGGGAGGATCAACCTACCGGGCATTATCTGTTCTTGGTGACAATTAAAATTATGGACACGGACCATCAGTTTCCAATGATGTCCCAAGATTTCAAAGTAGTGCATGAACTTCCATCCACTATAGACATTATGAAGAAAGTTGGTATTCAGAAGTACTTTGAATTCCCAATATACAAACCAGTATGCAAAGATTGCCACGGTCCCAAGGAAAAAGAAGGGATTCAAAATAGTAGAAGAAGCTAAAACAAGCTCCAAACCGATAATGAGAGGTACCAAGAGATTATGGGAGATGATGTAGGCAGAAGCAAAAGCTTCAGCTTTAAAGAGGACACATGTACTTCCAAGGACAAGACTCGAAGACAATCAACCCATCACGAAAGAGGAATTAACAAAGGCAATGGAAACAACTCACCAGTATATGGAAGGACATGTAAACCTATCGGTGCAAGGGCATCACTACCAACAAGCCCATCAAGACTCTGAACAAAGAAAAAGGCTGACCAAAGTTCATAGATATAGAGAATTGAGCTTGATGAATTCTATCTCATCATCAGACACACTAGAAGAACAAGAAACATCTATGCAAAATGTGGATTTAAAAGTGATTCAAAGGATGATGGTCAATGGGAAGAACTGAATCAAGTACACGATGACTTTGGCGTGCAAGGCATAAAGATCGATCAGATTCCTGATAACACTATCAAGGACACTACAAGGTAGGAAGCATCTCAAGAAGGCATCCATATAATCAAATTGAATGAAGCATCGAACATCCAGATCAAAGAGACTCCTTTAGCAGGAGAGTTCCTAGTAAAGAACCCCAAGGAAGAAAAAGAAGAAGACACAGTAAAAGAGTCCGAACCCTTCACACCAATAAGGGTAGTAGCAGAACCCTCTTAGTTGGATGTCACATTTCAAGGGAGTGCTTAATGAAAGGGAAGTAAGAGACCAAGACGTACATCTCCAAATAAGACAACCGCATAACAAGACGATACATGTAGAGCAAAGAAGAGACGTACGAACGGGGGAAGAACCAATCATCCCCAAAACATGGTTGAATGTGAACATAGCTCAGCTCAAGCCAGTACTAAAAAAAATGATACAAATTGCTATGGATACTCAACAACTAATGCTTGAAGCTGATGCCGACTACGACAAGGCAATGCAAGAGAAGAATCAATTCCAAGAAATAGGTGAAAACCTATCTCCCAAATTAATTCAAGTGCAAAGGATGATTTTAGAGAAAAAGTCAGAAACTAATGAGGTTAAGAATACATGCACCACACTGGAAACGGAAAATAAGAAGCTGCAAGAACAACTGAGAGAACTACAAAGCAAATATGAGGTTGGAGAAGCAGAAAAAATATGAATGAATGCTAGAAGTAAACTCCTTGAATCTCAATTCAAGGTATACATGGATGAAGCCGATAATCTAAGGACCAAGAACAAAGAACTAATGATGGCCTTCCTATGCAACCAACCTATAGAAGCTCCGAAAATAACAGAAAGCAACACGAAAGCATTGGAGGATTGGATAGCAAAGTATGAAGATCAGCTAAAGAGGGAGCAAGCCATCATAGTAGAATGGGAAAAAAGAAATATGGACGACACTAATGAACTTAGGAGAAAGTGGAAGATGGCAGAGAATAAATTCTTAATACAATGCAATGAAGACGCTAATCAACTCGCTGCCATAGGAGAGGAACTCTTGAAGAACAAAGAAGAAGTCACGCGAGCCACCGAAGAAATCAAAGCAAATGATGGACTAATAGCTACATTGAAAGCTCAATTAGAATAGCAGGTAAACCTGGGGACACCAGTAGTTCCACACTCCACAATGGCTACTGAGGAGACTGAGGTACGTCCTCTTTCTCCCCCCACGCATCATTCACCGATAAGGGAGGAAACAGTGACCAACACTGAAAGACATACTCGGGCTATTGTAGAGCTAAGCTAACATGAGCGGGCGCTACTGGTGTCCCAACTTACTGAAGAATTTGAAGAACAAGTGGTCAAAGTCATGAAAGAAGCAAAGATTGAAAGGAGGAAATTAGAACAGATTATGAAGCCTTTCAATGTACTTTATGGGTTACTCAAAGAAGAAACACGCCAGTACATAAAGATGACCACCAATAAAGAGCCAGATAGCAACCTACAGTTCAACATGAAGACATTTACCTATACACAAGAGGAATTTGACAAAGCAGATCCCATCTGGAGGCAAAATGTTTTGGAAAAGAATCCTACATTACGGGTACACTGGGAATCGGCACCGTATGTGCTTCAAGTCAATCCATCCTTTTGCCTAGTACCCAGAAGATGCTCTTGGACACAATTTTGGGAAGCACAATGCCAGGGAATTTCAAATAATAATTAGTGGCTAAACTATCCATTATTACCAAGTCCACCCCGGAATTACTTACCAACCAAAGAGTACATGGTGAAAACAATCAAATTTTGGATCGCCAGATACGCCACCTTACCTGATTTAGCCATAAAAATGACTAACAAAATTTTGAGTATGTTACTTACAGTAACAAAGGTGTTTCAACATGCTCAGTATACTTTTTTAAACTTCATCGGCATTAACCAAGGATCAGATGCCCTTGTTTTTTATCTATCTACTATCCCAAGTCGATTAACACTAATGGCCATATATTCCAGACTTATGTTTTTGCCAAATCCATATATGCAGACATTTGAAGAGGCATTTTTTACAGGATTTTTTGAAATGGACTCAGAGATTTTTGTAAAAATATCTTCTAACCTAAATGCACGAATGGTGGCCTATGAATTAAGCTTCTTTATAAATCATAGACAGGCACCAGATGATGGAGTGAAGTCGAGCCAATGGAAAGAATTGATGATATGTCAAGCAAATTCGCTTAACCATCGAGAGCAAAAAGTCATATAAACATATGCACGTCACCACAAAAGCCAATCAGGGACGACGGAGTTCAGGAGGAGGGACGTGTGGAGGGGGAATCAAGTAAAAAGAGAAGAAGAAGGAGATCAAAGACTAAGACGGCTCAATAAAGAAAAACGCTCATAAAGAAAAAGAACAACCCTCTATCCAAAGCACCGCAAAGCACGCATCAAGCAACAACACCAAAGAACCAGGTCCTGAGGAATGGAAATAAAGATAATAACAACCAGGAATTTTCATGGGAGGTTGCACACAGCTTCATCGTCTACAAGGTGCAAGAGGTGGAAAAGAAATGAACAGACAAAGAAATGCATCATGTCCCTGAGGATGACAAAGAAGATTTAAGAACGGGGTCTTTGAAACGTAATGCTAACTTAGAAGAGAGCAAAGGTCTGCAAAGTAAGGTGTGCAATGGAAAAAGTAAACATGCCCCAAGCAACACAACAAGGTCAGAGGTGTGAGAACAAAGCAATATCCGAAGACCAAAAGCTAGAAAGAGGTCGAGGCTGAGAAGTTGAAGAGAGTGACTAAGAATATCACATTCTTAGCCACTGATGGCATGTGTGGCAGCTTGACTTAATACAGCAACCCAGAGTTATGAATATAAGGAATACCAAGGGGATTATAGAAGCAAAGGACTAATTTCGGATAAAGTAACAAATTGTCTGACAATCCTTATTGCTTCTTCGACCACTGGGTGTGTGTACTAAGGAGCCACAAACAAGCTGCAGACAAGAAGCAAAGCCTGTCAAGGGATGACAGAGACAAAGAGGGGGAGAGTGTTGCAGAGAAAAGAGGCACAAAAGAGGAGCCCCAAAATTTTCAAATTAATGGGCATAAACTTCTTCTTTAAAATCCTAGGAAATTCCCTCAAAGCTATGTAAATGCACTAGAGGAGTTCTCTAGATGCATAAACCCCAAATTATTGTAACATAATTCTTGTAAAATAGTAGAAAATTAGAGATTAGTCAATAAAGTGCCGGTCTCTTGTGTGAAAGGACCATTTTTAGGGCACATGTATATAAGTCACTTTGTGACTCTTTGTAAACACTTTTTGCCATTGTGAAGAAGGAGAGATGAAATTCGAATTTGCTTCTTCCCTATTGATTTCCATCTTCTCTATGATCTTTTGTGTGTGTGTGATGTATGAAATGTGTGTGTAGGACTGTTGTCTATCCCTCCCCATCACTTTTGAGCTATTGTAGTGTGTATGTGAACCAATACGAGTTGTGGAGTGAGTGTAGGTGTTTCCCGCCATTCACTGTTTTGTTGATATATTTAGGTAGTGATGTGTGTGAACACACTAGGACCGTCAGGGCACTTTTTTCCCTCTTTAGGAGGTTGTTTTCCCCCGGCTTGTATATATGCCTATTGCCTTAATGGGCTACTTATCTTTGTACATTCTCTAGTAATACATTCAGTATTGTGTGTTTGTGCTCCAAGCTTCTTCTTCTTCCTTGTGCTGTTTGCGTGCTTCCGCAGATGTCTAACTCCAACAACTGGTATCAGAGCAGGTCGTCGCTTCATCTAGGGCGCCATCGACACTCCTCCGTTTGCAGTCTTAGAATCGCACGAATTTTGGTGAGCATACTCAACATGTTTCCAGATCAAAACGTCTTCGCTCTATGGGGCCGAAATCGCTATTTGAGCTCGTTTCGGCCTCCGAACGCACTATCGTAGCGCTTGTGCAGGCTATTTTGTCTTTTTGTGCCAAAGGTATATACCAGTTTCTGTTCGCCAGTTTAAGCATCTTGAAGTCTACTACAGGTCTAGCAGAACTCGTCTGGGCAGTTCTGTTCAACTTTTTGAGATACAGTCAATTTTCTGCATCAAGGTATTTTAGTCACCGGCCATGGCTGAAAGCAGTGATGTATTCCGTATGTTGGTTGTTGAGGATAAGTTGGATGGTACCAACTACCCATTATGGGCTTATATGATGCGACATGTTTTGGTTGCAAAAGGATTGTGGAACATTGTGCAAGGTGTTGAAAGACGTCCTGTTATACCTGTAACGACAAGTACTGCAAATACAGGTGCTGGAGCTTATGAAGATGGTGTCGAAGATGATATTTCACAGATTCCTGTTCGTGCTGCTGTTTCTATTGCACCTACTACATAGCAAATTCGTTGGGATGGCAGAGATGCCCAGGCACATGCATTGATAGCTTTGTCTGTCAAACGTGCCATTATTCCTCATATTCGCTCTTGAAGAACAGCTAGGGATGCTTGGGATACACTTACCATACCAAGCTAGGAATGAGGCTCGTGTTGCTTACCTCCAAAAACAGTTGGAGAGTGAGCACATGAATGAAGGTGATTCTATGGACAGTTTCCTAACGAAGATCAAAGATTTGAAGGAATAGTTGATTTCTGCTGATGAGGTTATACCAGATAGCTCACTTGTGTAGACCGTTCTGAATGGTCTTCCTGATTCATATCAAAGTTTTGCTTCTACTATTCGGTTGATGATGAAAGGCAATCCGAATGCCTTATCATTTGAGGAGTTAGTCTCTGTTCTGTTGCAAGAAGATCAGTCCAGGCAGAACAGATCCATTATGTGTGTTGCAGATCAAGCTTTCCTGGCTAGTCAGAAGGGTAAAGGAAAATGGAGCTCTTCTACTAGTAAGCACAAATCTGCAAATGCTGCACATTCGAAGAACCAGGATAAAGATGAGAAGAAATCAGAAAAGCAGAAATTGTTTTGCAAGTACTGTAAAGGGAATGATCATGTCAAAACTGGCTGCAAAAGAGGCAAAGAAAAAGGAGGCTGGAATGGTTGTTGCAGAAGCCTCTACACCAAAAATAGAGTCTGCTAATCTTGTGTAGGAAGAAGAATGGGCGTTTACTATTGTTTGCAATTTTGACCCATCTTCTCATGAACAATTCATGTCTGCAGTGGACTCAGATGTTTGGTACTTTGACAGCGGGGCAACCAAACATATTACCTCGCAGCGCAGTTTCTTCTCTTCACTCGAGCCTGCCCCTACAGGGAATACTGTCACATGCGCCAGCAACTCCTCTTATCCTGTTATGGGAGTTGGTAAGATCATTCTGACTACTGTTGATGGTAGTTCTTTCACCTTGTCAGATTCTTTATTTGTGCCAGGGATCAAGAAGAATCTGTTATCAGTTTCTGCATTAGCCAAGATTGGCTTGGTTGTGAAATTCGTTGATGACAAGTGTACAGTTCATGATCTATCAAATGGCGATGTGATTATTGCTTCTGGCATTTTGTGTCGTGGGCTATATAAGCTCATAGACTATGAAAGATCTGTGAATGATTCGGCATGTGCAGTTCATGATTCTCAGGCTATGTCAGATGCAAAGCTTTGGCATGCACGCTTTGGTCATCTAAATTTTGCTAGTTTGCTACGCCTGCAGAAATCTAATATGAGTGTCTTCTTTGCCCAAGCTTGAGGCACCTGGAAAACATGTATGTGAAGGCTGTATTTTGGGCAAAATGCAGCGTTCCTCCTTTCCAAAAGATGGGTCAGTTAGGGCTACGCAGAAATTGCAGCTTGTACATAGTGATGTCTGTGGTCCTATGCAGACACCCTCTTTTGGGAGTTACCTTTACTTCGTGACTTTCATTGATGATTTTTCCAAGCATGCATGGGTATATCCACTCAAAGCAAAGTCCGAAGTGTTCATGTGCTTTAAACAGTTTTTGGTTCTGGCTGAAAATCTGTCAGCATGTAAAATGGGCACCCTCCATTCTGATCGAGGGGGGGGAATATATGTCCTCTGATTTTAATGCATTTCTAGCTGAACGTGGGATAAAACACCAGTGTACAATGTCGTATACACCTCAACAAAATGGAGTTGCTGAATGAAAGAACAGGTCACTCATGGAGATGGCGAGGTGCATGGTCAAGAGTCAGGCTTTACTACATAGTTTCTGGCTTGAGGTTGTCATGTGTCCAGCATATGTACTGAACAGGTGTCCCACTAAAGCGCTGCAGTCTATCACTCCATATGAGGCTTGGCATGACCGCAAGCCATCTGTTGTTCATCTGCATGTTTTTGGTTGTTTGGCATATGCATTAGTGCCTGAACAACATCGCAGAAATTTGGATGATAAGGCAGTAAAATGTATTTTTGTTGGGTACAGTTCTGAAAGTAAAGGCTATCCTCTGTATCATCCACAGACTAAACGCATTCTGGTTAGCCGTGATGTTGTCTTCGTGGAAGATGCTATTCAGCCATTGCTTTCATGTACTAAGGAGACATATGTTAGCTCCAAAGACATGTATGATACGTTGATGCCTCTTTTTACAGGTGGACGGTCTAGTTCTTGTCCTAATGAGGCAACTTCTCAACCTTTGGAGGTTTCATATGATGATGCAGATCATTCTATTTCTGATGCAGATTTACATGATGCACTTGTTGATGAGAGAGCTGATATTGAGAAAGCAAAAACTATGCCAAAATGGCTGGTGCAGACTTTGCGTGACAGAAAATTAGATGCACCTTTGTCATATCGTACTCTCCAGGCTCTCATAGTGCCTCCTTTGCATCAGATTTCTATGCTATGGCTGCGTCTAGTCTCTGTGATGAGAATGAGCCTGTTTCTTTTGATGAAGCAAAGAATTTAGAAAATTGGATGGCTGCCATGCAATCTGAATATGATGCTATAATGAAGAATGGTACATGGTCTTTATGTGACTTGCCTCCTGGCAAGAAGGCCATTGGCACTAAGTGGGTATACAAGCTGAAGCGTAAACCTGATGGTACAGTTGACAGGTATAAGGCTAGGCTTGTTGCAAAGGGTTATGCGCAGGAAAGAGGCATTGATTTTGATGAGACCTTTGCACCTACATGCCGTATGACTACTGTTCGGAGCATTTGTGCACTTGCAGCCCATCATGGTTGGAATGTACATCAGTTGGACATTAAAACAGCATTTCTGAATGGTGACTTGCATGAAGAAGTGTATGTTTTTCAGCCCCATGGCTTTGTGCAGAAAGGGCATGAAAATCAGGTGTGCAGGTTAAAGAAGGCATTATATGGTTTAAAGCAAGCACCACGTGCTTGGTATGAGAAGATACATGCCTATCTTGGTTTTGTGAACAGTCCAACTGAAAGCACCTTATATGTTAAGCGTGTTAATGATGTGCTTCTGATCATTGTTGTCTATGTTGATGACATGCTGCTCATTGGTCCTATTGAGAAGCATATTGCTGATTTCAAGGCTGATTTGCATGCCTCCTTTGAGATGTCTGATTTGGGGCATTTGCATCACTATTTGGGCATTCAGTTTATGCAAGTTGATGGTGAAATGGCTTTGTGTCAAACGAAATATATTGACACATTATTGCAGCGTTTTGGCCTTGAAGACTGTAAGCCTATTGCCACTCCTATGGAGAGAGGTTTACGATTGAGTCTTCATGATGTTGGAGATGCATTTGATGATGTTCTCTATCAGCAAGCTGTTGGATGCTTGATTTACTTATGCATTACTCGGCCAGATAATCAGTTTGCTGTCTCACAGATGAGCAGATTTATGCATTGCCCAGGAGTCACGCATTGGAAGGCGGTTAAGCGCATCTTTCGCTACTTGAGTGGCACTCGGCTACTTGGGTTGTTTTATCCCAAGGGGGGATCACTACCGCCAGATTTGCATGCTTTTTCTGACTCAGATTGCGCTGGTTGCTATGACACTCGTGTGTCCACCAATGGTTTTTGCTTCATGCTTGGTAGCTCATGTATATCTTGGTTGAGCAAGAAGCAGCCTACTGTGGACACTTCCAGTTGTGAGGCTGAGTATAGGACAGCTTTCACAGCGACTATTGAGTGTGTGTGGCTCAGACGCCTTATGGCTGATTTGGGTGTTGGCCAGTCTTCTGCAACCACCATCTTCATTGACAGTCAGAGTGCATTGGCAGTTGCGAGGAACCCTATGTTCCATGCTCGCACTAAGCACATTGAGGTGCATTATCACTATGTCAGGGAGAGGTTCTCTGCTGGGGAGATCAGCTTGGCATATGTGCCCACGCAGGAGAACATTGCAGACCTTTTCACGAAGGCTCTGCCTAAGGAGAAGTTTGAAGCTTTCCGCAAAGCTTTGGGCTTACTTCCTTTTGTGGAGTGATTTCCACATAGCTTGGCACTTCCTTATACATGAGTGCCAGCTCCTTGTTCACCGCATCACTCCCAGGGGGGATTTGTTGATATATTTAGGTAGTGATGTGTGTGAACACATTAGGACCGTTGGGGCACTTTTTTCCCTCTTTAGGAGGTTTTTTTCCCCCGGCTTGTATATACGCCTATTGCCTTAATGGGCTACTTATCTTTGTACATTCTCTAGTAATACATTCAGTATTGTGTGTTTGTGCTCCAAGCTTCTTCTTCTTCCTTGTGATGTTCGAGTGCTTCGGCAGACGTCTAACTCCAACATGTTTTGGCCATAACTTGAAGAGCATTTGTCTGATTTGAGTGAAAATACTACTAAATGCGTCTCATCGAGAGCTTCGAAATGGACCTGCTATTGGCCATATTTGGAGTTTGCAGCTTGGAGAAACATTTGAATTTGTGCTTACTATTGTAAGTGGTATCGCGGCAAACATTTCCAGAGGTTTAGTGAGTTGGAGAGGTAGATTAGTCTTTTCACATACATTATAGCTGAGCCACTTCACTTTCCATCATGTGTGCACATGTCCTCATACACTTGGTTCATGTGGTTCTTCGGATTGATAATTAAACGTGTATCGATCCACCACTATATGCACTTGTGGGGCAAATGAGATTTAGTCTCTTTGACACAAGTCCCTAAGACTTTACGACTTACTTAGGTACACACACCCCTTCAATGGAATCATGTACATAAAGAGGAGGGTGAAATATCAATCTATAGTGTTGGATCTAGTGACCAATCATGGATAAATGAGGATACAAGAAGAAAAAGGATTACAACATTGGTAGTTAGGATGAGAGGAAGATAAGCCTATAGAAGATTTGACATACATGCCTCAGATATTTCTTGACGAAGCATTTAAACCACACATATGGATGGAAATATTAGCAACATTGGATGTATGCATAAACAAAGAAGTGCATATTGTTATTGAGTGTGTGGATAAAGAAGGATATGATTTGAGCCCGTACATTGTAGTGCTCCAAGAGGGCAGAAGAACAATACCTGAAGGAAGTAGAAATGGAAGACTCTGAGAAAAATTAAAAATATTATCCATAGAAGAATACCTAGAAAACCCTAGGAAGGAGAATGAGGAAGGGGAATAAGGAAATTTACAACATGAACATTTTGAAGTGCTTGAATATTTTTAGAGGTATGAAGTAGAGGAAAGAAAGATGGTGATTCAAATGCTTAAGAGAGGGGCACAAGAGGGAGTAGCATATGGTAACAAAGAAAATTGTAGTAACCCTAGAAGGGGATGAAGAGAGATGCACTTACATAGGTAAGGATGTGGCCATAGAAGAGAAACAAGAGCTCATATTATTGTTATGAGAGTATAAGGACATATTTTCTTGGACTTAAAAATATCTAAAAGGAGTTGATCCATTGATATGTTATCATATGAGTCTTATGACAACTAATGTGAAACCCTCTAAGCAAAGACCATATGCCTATAATGATCTCTATTCAGCCAAAATTAAAGAAGAAATAGACAAACTATTGATAGCTAGATTCATATATGGGATAGAACACACTAAATGGGTTTCTCCTTTAGTGGTTGTACCAAAGAAGAATGGGAAGCTTAGGGTTCGTATTAACCTCAAAAAATTTAATGCTACCACCATCCAAGATAACTATCCATTACCCATTACAGTTCATCTTTTGGGAAGAGTAGTAGGCAAGAAAGTGTACAACTTGCTTGATGGATTTTTAGAATATAATCAAGTAGCAATTGCTACAGAAGATCAACACAAAATTGCCCTTTCTATAGAATGGGGAGTGTAAGCTTTTAGGGTTATGCATTTTGGTTTGACAAACACCCCAACCACTTTCCAAAGATTGATGTGCCATGTTTTTAAAGAATTTTTGTGAAAACATATGCCAGTCTATGTAGATGGTTTATGTACATATTCATCTCAATGTCTAACCCATATACCCGAGCTTAGGAAAATCTTCAACAAATGCAGACAATATAGAGTGTGCTTGAACCCTCATAAATGTATTTTCAAGGAAAAATATTGGGACATATAGTGTCCAAGGATGGTATTTCAACAGACGAAGATAAGATCAAAGTAATTCTTGAATTTCCAAGAACCAAGAATGTGAAAGAGGTGCAAGCTTTAATGGCTCATTATGGATATTATAATAGATTTATTCACATGTATGCCATAATTGTAAAATCTCTCTACGGACTTTTAACTCAGTTCACTTGGACAAATGAATGTGAGTAGTCCTTTAATGAGTTAAAACAAAAACTGAGCTTAGCACCAATTGTGAAAGTGTTAAAGTAGAATAAACCCTTCCACATACACGTGGATGCATCTAATTTTGCCATTGGATGCATATTAGCACAACTAATTCACAAAGGAAAGCTCGATCATCCTATAGCCTATGCTAGCAGACAATTGAACCAAGCTAAACGAAATTACACCATGATTGAGCGAGAAGGCTTAGGGATGGTCTAGATAGTAAAGAATTTTAGACATTACCTACTAGCCAACAAATTCAAGTTCTTTATTGATCACCAAGCTCTATTGTATTTGGTCGATAGACCTTGTACCACTAGAAGATTAGTTAGATGGTTTCTATTGCTTATGGAATTCAATTTTGAGGTAGTGTTCAAGAAGGGTAACGCACATGTTAAGGAAGACAACTTGTCTAGGATGACTCACGGAGAACCACCAACATGAGTAGTAAATGAACTATTGGATACCTACTTATTCAACATAGAAGTATGTCTTAAATGGGTTGAAAAATTGGTACCCATACTCACACATGGATCGAGTCATCGGATCAATGCAGCTCAAGTCCAAGAACTTTGGAAAATAAAAAACCTACACATAGTAGCAGGAAGCTTATATTACAAATACCCTAATAGAATACTTTTAAGATGCATTCAAGATGAGGAACAAAGTAGTCTAATTAAACAAGCTCACAAGAATAAATGGAGAACACATAAAGGTATAAGTGGAACAACTCAAGACTTAAAGAGATTAGGAGTGTATTGGTCAAGCATGCAAAACAATATACACGAATATGTACTGAATTGTCATATGTGTCAATTGTCTACACAAGATGAACATTCAATTATATGCTATTCAGCGATAGCACCTAAGTGGAGTAAGTCAGTAGTAGACTTTTTGAAATCACAAACATGTCCAAAAGGAGCAATCTTAGCAAGGAAAAGATCTTTGGAAGAACAAAATAGAGACTATGTAATTCTAAGAAAGCAATTGTTCAAAGGAGAAAAGCATATTCAACTACGATTATGTGCACATGAAGGAGAGTACCTTTCCATATTAGAAATGGCACATGCTTGAGCCCATATGAGAGAAAACTTCTTATTTGAAAACATCTTCGCTACATTTGGGCTAGCCAATTGAGATATTCAGTGATAGAGGTACTCATTTCATCAATGAAGTCTTTCAGTCACTAATCAATGAATTTCTAGTGATTCACAAGAAGTCAGCCCTATCATCCATAAGAAAATGGACAAGGTGAGAGTTCAAATAAGGTATTACGCATCAAGACATTCAACAATAGTAGATCCAACTGGGATAAGCGATTGCATCATGCAATTTGGGCATTCCATGTAGCTTATAAAACAACTATTGAAACTACACCTTTTAATCTAGTTTATGGTCAAAATGCAATATTTTCAATTGATTTATTGATTCCTACTCTTCGAGTAGCCAAGAAATAGGAATGGACGGGACATGAGTTTTCCAACCAATTGGATCAAATTGAGAAATTGCATGAAACTAGATTACAAGTGATAGTAGATATTTATGCTATTAAGAGAAGAGAAAATGCTTACTATGATTCTCACATTAAAGATAAAGGACTTAGAGGTGGCGATCTAATTCTAATCTATACATTGAAACAACATGCCAAAAAATTAGAGCAAAGAGGGTATGGTCCTTTGATCGTAAATTGTATCTCCTCTATTGGAGCTATTAGTTTAGCTACACTAGATGGAGACATACTACCAAACTACATAAGTGGTTGTAGAGTAAAAAAATACATGGAATCCTTGACGGAAAAAATGTTGACTAGACTCTTAGGATCACAAAACTGAAAAAAAAAAGAGGAGGAGAGAATAAGAGAAGAGGTAAGACTAGAGGCTCTAGAACGGATTAGAAAATGGAAGGAATAGATCACAGACAATCATATTTAAATCTAGGGATTGGAAAGGAGGGATTCCACTTGGTAGATTCCTTAATTTACATAGTAGCAGCCCTAAGTAGTGTATGTGCTTCTTTAGTGGGAAAATTAAAGATGTCACTCAATCCCACAAAGGCTTATATGATTGTTATTGGAGGTAGTATCATTGAATGCCTAAGAGAAGCAACATTATCCTTATATTTATGGAACAATACGATGCAACAAAGGCTTTTAGTCTGTAAAGATTCTAATCTACTAGAAGAACTAGTTCTAGGACAAGATTGGATATAAGGATATGAGGTTATAATACATCTAGCCCAAGGATATTGTTAATACACTCAATGATAGCCCTCCATTTTTGAAAGGCTTGTGCTCCAACTTCGAGGTCGCTCACGGAGATCGATGTATGTCTTGCCGCCCAGCCACGCACGTATATCTTGACTCTCTCTCTTTCCATAAATAAGAGTGACCCATGGCTCTACACATGGGTGCCACATGGCACTCATGTGTGAGCCCATTTCATAATCACTTAAAAGGTGGTTCACACCTTTCTCAAGAGTTACTCAATATAACATTTCCTTCCCCTTAACTCCATTTTTGTCCTAAAAAATGGTACTGGAAGGTCTAAGGAAAGAGATAATCAAGGGAATAGTGCTCCCACTAAATCCCCATGTATAAAAATACATGGTCATGTCTCCGTGTTGTTTCCCCATATCTTTCCCCTTAACAAGACTCTTGGGAAGGTAGTCTAAAATTGGGAAACCGTCTCTGAAGGGTGCTAACCCGCTCCCATGTGGCACTTTCTTCTGAACTATCTTTCCACTTTACTAGACACTCTTTATACAAGTGACTTCTCGTCCGTTTCTCTCGAGTGTGTAGTATGCTCTCAGGCTCATGTGGAAATGATTGAACAGAGATAGGCTCTACTACCTCACTATCTGGAATGCAGTTGTCAGATTCACCCAGCCTTTTCTTAAGTCGACTAACATGAAAAACTAGATGGATGTGACTATTCTCTGGAAGTTGGAGCTGGTAAGCCATCTTTCCTATTCTCTTAAGTATTTGGAAAGGTCCACAATACCTAGGAGATAGTTTTGGACAGGGTCCCGTCTTCATGGTTTTAGATCTAGATAAAACTTTAAGATAGACCTGCTCTCCTACCTCAAAGTTGATATCTCTCCTTTGAGGGTCAGCATAGGCTCTAGCTCTATCATGAGCTCTCCTAATGCTTTCCTTAGCAAGCCTAAGCATCTCATTCATCTCTTGCAAGAAATCCTTTGCAGCTTGAACTTTTTCATTCTACAATCCTACTGCATAAGGAGCTCTTGGTTGAAACCCATACATAAGCATAAATGGACTATGCCCAGTGGAAGAGTGCTTGGCACTATTATATGCAAACTCTACTATAGGTAAGTACTCTTCCCAATTAGTTTGCCTTTCATTCACATATGCTTGAAGCATATCCTCTAGGATTTGGTTAACTCTCTCTGTTTGCCCATCCGACTGTGGATGCTCGGCCGTACTCATGCTAAGTTTCGTATCCAACCTTTTGAAGATCACTCTCCAAAAGTGGCTAGTAAACTTCCTATCCCGATCAGAAACTATGTCTAAAGGAAGACCATATAACCGGTATAGGTTCTCCACAAAAAGTCTAGCCAACTCTGGTGTCTTCACTGTAGTACGTGTTGGAATAAACCTAGCCATTTTGGTTAATCTATCCATAATTACCCAGACTGAGTCGTGCCCTCTCTGTGTCTTAGGTAATCCGACTATAAAGTCCATGGAGATACTCTCCCAGTTCCCATTAGGAATATCCAATGGGTGGAGTAGTCCTCCAATCCTCAACCTTTCAGCTTTGTTGACCTGGCATTTAGTGCACTTAAGCACATACTCTAGGACGTCCTTGTGAAGTCCAGGCCAATAAAACTCCCTCTTAACAAGATCATAAGTCTTGTTAACTCCTGGGTGTTCCGCATTAGGTGTGTCATGACACTCATACAAAATACGCCGTCTCATCTCAATATCTCATCCTTCTTGAATCCTTCTTGAGTACCCATCAATACTCCATCCTCACTAGGTGTGTCTTGAATCCTTCTTGAGTACCCATCGATACTCCATCCTCACTGGAAACCCGTATATCACGATCCCCATTCTCTATGGCTTCCCAAATCTCAGAATATGTAGGATCAAGCCTACATTTACCTCTAAGGGACTCAAGTAGTTCACTAGTGATCTGAGTAAAACTCAGTCCATTGAGCATAAGCATGCGACTAAGTGAATCAGCCACTACATTAAACTTTCCCTTCCTATACCTAAGCTCATAATCAAACTTCTGAAGGGTCCCTGCCCATCGAGCCTTACGACCTTTAAGGTCTGTTTGATTAAAGAGCCACTCAATGCTCTCTTGATCAAACACTATCGTAACTTTGGCACCATATAAATAATGATGCCACTTCTTCAAAGCATGGACAATTGCATACAACTCCTTCTCATAGACGGAGTAATTCTTCTGAGCCAGTTCTAGTTTCTTACTCTCAAAAGCTACTGGTCAACCATCCTGTACTAAAACCACTCCACCACAAATGGTTTATTGGGATCTGCTATATGTAAAAGTGGAGCTATGGCAATTGATACTTTCAATTTTTCCATACTTTACTTGTGTTCGTCTCCCCAATGAAAGGCTTTCCCTTTCCCTTTAAGCTGTTTCATCATCGGGACAACAATCTTGGCATAATTCTTAATGAATCTTTGATAGAAACGTGATAAACCTAGGGAGATCCGCAGCTCTTCTAGGTTCCTTGCATGTGGCCATTCCATAATAGCCTTTACTTTTTCACGATCCATCTAGATTCCATCCTGGGAGACTATATGACCAAGGTATCTAACCTCTGTCTTGAAAAATTCACACTTTGACTCCTTAGCAAAGAGTGAATTTTCCCTTAGCACTTGAAATACCTTCCTCAAGTGTTCCAAGTGCTCCTCTTCTGATGCACTATAGATTAGAATGTCATCCAAAAAATCTATGACAAAATGTCCTAGATAAGGCCGTAAAACACTATTCATGAGTTTCATGAAAGTGGCAGGAGCATTGGTGAGACCAAAAGGCATCACCAAAAACTCATAGTGCCCATATCTAGTCCTAAATGCAGTCTTAGGGACATCCTCTGTCCTAATGTTGATCTGATGATATTTTGATCTGATGATATCCTGATCTAAGGTCAAGCTTGGTAAAATACCTAGCTTGATGTAAGTGATCAAATAGGTCTCCAATCTAGGCATTGGAAACCTATTTTTGATAGTTACCTTATTGAGTGCTCTATAGTCTATACATAGCCTCATAGAGCCGTCTTTGTTTTTAACTAGGAGCATTGGCGATGCCCAAGGTGAGTTACTAGGTTTAATGAAGCCCTTATCTAAATAATCCTGCAATTGCCTATCAACCTCCTCATGCTGAGAAACACTAAGCCTATAAGGTGGCCTGCAAATAGGGCTAGTGTTAGTAACAACCTCAATGGCATGGTCAATGTCCCCTCTCACATGTGATAGCCCTCTAGGTAAGTCAATGGGAAAAACATCTCTATACTCAAACATAAGATCCTTAAAACTTTTAACTACACTGTCACTCTAGCACAATGGTGAGTACCAACGTGAGGAGATACACCTCATAAATGTCAATCCGTGGAGACGTGAGGACCGGTATGAAGACCGTGAGCAAGTGATGGCACAAGTGCGTGAGTGAAAGCACACGAGCGTGCACACACATACACACACACGCGCACAAGGTAAGAACAAAGAGTGGAACAATGGAAAGCTTCGATTACCAAAGAGTTCTCTTACTAAACTGAAATCTACAACAAGCTGCCCTCAAAAATGAGCTCTCTAGCCCTTTTTATAGTTTTTGAGTGGTTTTGGCCCTGTCCAGTCCGGCCTAGTTAAAAAATAGGTTCCAGGGCTTATTTGGGGGCTCAAACGGAGTCTAAAAATCATGAAAATTGGTAGGATGGTAGTTCTAATACTCCTCAAGCTCGAGGACTCCTCGGCTTGAACAAAATGGAGTTACAAAAATGGAAAATGGTATTTACAATGGTTTTTAGTGATAAAAATCACTATTTTTGTAGGGATTTCTTCTGAAAATTTGACAGGTGCTTCTTGGAGCTCCCTAGTTGCTCCTCCTTCTTGTGTGTCTACTTCCTTGATGCGCTTCCATGCTTTGTCCTTGACCTTGAGCTTCAACACTCCCCCCCCTCTTGAGTCTGTCGTCCCTGACAGACCCTTGTTGTAGTGGTCGTTCCATGTAGTACGTTGAGAGGTAGCGTCCTTTGCGTCCAACAGGGGCGAGCCCTCTTCCCAATGTATCCTGTTTGGTTCTTCGCTTTGCCACTGTTATCTCTTGCAGTTTGTAGTCCCTTTGTACGTACTTCTGCCTTGTATTCCATCTGGGTGGTGCATTTGTGAGTTTTCCAAAACTGCTAGCTGCTCAAAGGATGTGGTCAATGTTGATGATGAGCAACTTTCGGTGGTGGATGGCTCCCTGGTTCTTGTAGTGGCACCGTGATGTCCTCTGATTCTTCCAAAGATGGCTTTCATAGTTTTCGTGCCAAGTACTTGTAACCCATAATGGATGATGGTTAAGTGCATTAGTGCATGGGTTGAACAAATTATGTGCCTTGTGCATGGCCTTGTAATGTGGCCCTACGTATGCGTACTTGGATAATGCATGGCAAGAAGTATGGTGCAAGAGATTGGGTCTTGAGCTAAGTGCTCAAGGGTATGCTGATGAAGAGGTTTCCTAATCTATCATGGTTATAGTGTTGTTGCAACATGCACGTCTTACCATGGTGACAGGTCCGTTGATCTTCATCTCTTCGTGTTGTGGTTCCCTCATGATGTTTGATCGTCGGCTTGTCCTTTTTGTTGAGGGATGTCCTTGCTGGAAGTTCGCTGATGAGCACTTTCACGCACATAGTTTTTTTTTTTTTTTTTTTTTTTTTTTTTTTTTTTTTTTTTTTTTTTTTTGGAACAATGGAATCAAACAAGAAGAAAGAGGTTAGTATCAATAACATATTTTTCATGTGAAAATTGTGTCTCATGTGCCTGGGATTTCTCAATTGTGTCTATGCACGGCCATGTAAGGTGGCCCTATATTGATGTATACTTTGGAAATGCATGACCTGAATGGTGCAAACGACTTGGTTATGCCAAAGGCACATGGTTGCTGCTGGTCGAGGCTTTTGATGTTACTTGTATACTTGATGAATTCTTTGTTTGGAGGTGTCGATTGGATCTCGAAACGATGTAATCCTCCTAATGGGAACCCATTTCCGAATAGTATGTGGCCCCGTGGAGATCACCTCAGGCCAGTTCTTCTTTGGATGCTTTCCAAGCTTTGGTATCCAGTGTGGTTGACCCCTTGGTTTTGTGGATGTTGCTTGTGCTTTTGGCTGCCAAACCCATATCCTGGGTGAGTGCCTGCTTAGTTTTGTAGAAGGGTTAAGTTTATCTTCTTTGGGTCTTTGTGCTCTGTTCTTATCCTTTGTTTTCCTTGGCTTCTTTGTTGAGACCTTTTGCATGGTGGGGAGCATAGGCCTTTGTACGTGTAAGAGCTTCTTGGGTACCCACATCTGTAATCGCCCTTGTTGAGCTGTAGCTAATTTTTTAGGCACCCAAATTTGTACCTGATTGTGGTCGGCCTTCATTGATAGCTTCGGTACCCAAATTTGATGGATTCTTCGTGCTTGACCCTGTCGTAGATGCTTGGTTCTTCTTTTTTCATGGTCGATCTGGTTGGGTGGGAATCTTTGAGGTAACATCGATGGTTGCACTTCTGTCTTTACCCAGATCTGCTTCATGCCCCTAACTTCTTTTTGCTTGAAGGCTCTTTGTCTATTTGATAGACTGGCTATCTTGCACTGTTTTGCTTGCTTCTGAGGTTGAGCTCCTGTGGATGCTTTGCTCTTTAGAAGACAAGAAGAAGGTTCATCTTGACTTTGCGACTGTCCTTCCGTGCTTGCATCCGTCTGGATCATAGAGCTTTTGACATCTACAACATCTTGTTCAAGAAGATTAGCCTTAGAGGAACAAAGAGAGTGTGTGGTGTCAGTTTCAGTGGGCATGTGATTCTCCAATTCTAATGTAATGCATTGTTCATGTGCCCAAACATGAAGAAGTTGACTTCTTAGGTTCAAGTTGACAGCATGGTCGTAAATCCAATCTTGACCCAAGACAAGTGGTTCTGTGAGGTCCTCATCATGACACACTAGCATTTTGACTTTTATTGGAACATCTTGAAGGTAGATGGGAAGTTCCACCTCGCCCAAACAGGGTGTTTCCACACCTCCTAATCCTATGAGATAGGCTTCTATGGGCTTGATGTCCAAATGCAGGCCTTGGCAGTATGAAAGTCTAACTGCACTAGTTGCTGCTCCTGAGTCAACTAATGCTCTCACAGTCCTTACACTCTTTCCTTGTCCTACCTCTATAGTCACAAAGGGCCGTCGATCAATTATTCGAGAAGTAGTTATGCCCGATTTTTGGCACATGTCCATGTGATATTTTGGAGCTTTTGTGTTGACATCTAGGCCTAGCCGCCGTAACTTATTTCTTCTGATGCGCTCTCTAGCCTCTGCTTGTGCTTCTTCTCTAACCCTTAACTCTTCTTCTTTTCGCTTCTTAGCAGTGTTGAGTCTCATGAGCATTTCCTCTGTAAGAGGTTCTTGATATAACTTGACTCGGCATCCACTAATATAGTTGGGTACGATATCACCTTCTAAAGTGGCCAATTGAACTGCACCGCTAGTGGAGAGTCTATTAATGATCATGGGTCCATATCCTCGTTTCTCCAATTTGCGGGCATGTTGCTTTAGCGTATAAACCAGCACTAGATCTCCTTCCTTCAATCCCTTATCCTTTACATGGGCATCAAAGTATGCCTTTTGCCTTTTCTTTGCAGCATAAATGCCTGCTGCTGCCCGTAGCCTCGTCTCACCTAAGCGTTCTAGATCAAAGATCCTGGAAGACAACTCATGTCCATTCCACTCATGCTCTTGTGCTACTTTCAAGGCTGGGATTAGGAAGTCCAATGGTAGCACAGCATTCTGTCCAAAGACCATCTGAAATGGGGTAGCATTGAGTACCGTTTTGTAGGCAACTCGGTATGCCCAAACAGCATGATGAAGTTGTTTGTCCCAATCAGAGCGTTTATTATTTACAAGTTTCGTCAATACGTTACATAGGATCTTATTCGTGCTCTCGGCCTGTCCGTTGGCTTGTGGGTGATAAGGGGCAGACTTCTTGTGTATCATCATGAATTCTTGAAGGAGATTTTCAATGACCTCATTCAAGAAGTGCGTACCTCTATCACTAACCAACTCTATTGGTAACCCATATCTAGTGAACACATTTTCGAATAAGAACTTAGCCGTCGTTTGAGCATCATTCTTTGTCGTGGCTTTTACTTCCACCCATTTGGTAAGGTAATCTGTGGCTACAATGATGTATTCTGCATGGGAGTTTCTAGCTGGGGGGTTGATAGGACCAACAAAGTCTATACCCCACTTTGAAAATGCACGTCCTCCCATCATTGGCCTTAAAGGCATCTCGTCTTTTCTTATCGGATATTGGGCCCGTTGGCATGTGTCACATTTCTTCACATAAGTATGTGCATCCATATGAAGAGTGGGCCACCAAAGTCCTGAGAATAAAATGGTCTTAATTACTCTGTCAGGCCCAAAGTGTCCACCTGCAGCACCGCTGTGTGCAGTTTCTAAGACTTTCAAATAGTCTGATTCATGAACGCACAGTCTTAGGTAACCATCCTTGCCTCTTCGATATAGGTTGTCTCCTATCAAGGCATAGTCTTGAGCCTCTTGCTCCATGCTCCGTTTTCTTGCAAGACTAGCCTGATTGGGTAATGTTCTCGATCTCATGAACTCAACCAATGGAGCACTCCAATCTGGGATTAATGACACATGATAAAGAGTGGCATGCTCCACTGGGGGTCTCTTCTGGCATACTGGACAATTCTGGATCCACTCCTGTATTTCTTTGTCCATGCTAGGCCAATACACTCCTAAACGTTTTAGATTCTGCAATGTTCGTTGTTTGGAGTAGTGATTTCCTAGCAGTCCCTCATGGGCTTGTTGCATCCAATTAGTATGTTCGTCGTCCTCAACACAACAAGCTAGTACACCCTCTGGATCTTGCTTGTACATACTTCCAGCCAATATTTGATACTTTTGTGATTTTACAATTTCTTCTTTGCTTGTTTTCACATTCTTATTTGCAGGCCCGAAGGTTAGGACTGGCACCAACTTATTTGCCCATTTAGGAACAACTTCTAAATTGAACAGATAAGCATCGGGCAATTCATCAGACACTCCTTGCGGTGGCTCTCCTGAAGTGATACGAGAAAGATGGTCTGCCCTAAGATGGGTTCTACCTTTCCTGACAACAACTTCAAAGTCGTATTCCATTAGTAAGAGGAACCATCTTACTAAGCGGCCTGTATTGCAAGGTTTATTGACCAAATATAGTAAAGCTTGATGATCAGTGAAAAACTTGAGCTTATTGGCCAATAGATAGTGTCTAAACTTCTTCACGGCATATACCATACCTAAGCCTTCTCTCTCTGTTGTGGTATAATTTCGTTCAGCTGCATTTAATTGCCTACTAGCATACGCTATCGGCAAATCTAGGTTTCCTTCACCTGTGGGTTGTGCTAGCACACATCCTATTGCATGATTGGAGGCATCTACATGGACATGAAAGGGTTTGCTCCAATCCGGAGTAGTCAATATTGGTGCTGTGCACAAACGTCTTTTCAGTTCGTTGAAGGAATTCTCGCATTCCTCGTTCCACTCAAAATTTGTTAACAACCCATAAAGAGGCTTAGCTATGATGGCATACATGTGGATAAACCTACGGTAATATCCACAATGGCCCATAAAGGCTTGTACCTCTTTAACGTTCCTTGGTCTTGGCAGCTCTGCTATCGCTCTTACCTTGTCTTCATCTGTTGAAATTCCATTCTTAGAAACAATGTGACCTAAGATTTTACCTTGTCGCACCATGAACACACACTTCTCTGGGTTCAGACACACTCGATAATCTCTACACTTGTTGAAGATTTGTCTGAGCTCAGGGATGTGGTAACTTCTTTGTTGGGAATGCGCACATAAATCATCCACATATACTTCTAAGCTCTTCCGCAAGAACTCTTTGAAGACATGACACATGAGCCTTTGGAATGTTGCAGGTGCATTGGTGAGCCCAAATGGCATCACACGAAATGCAAAAATTCCCCATTCTGTGGCAAAGGCCGTTTTGTGTTGATCTTCGGGGGCAATAGCTACTTGGTTGTAACCTGAAAATCCATCAAGGAAGCTATAAACTTCCTTGCCTGCAACACGCTCCAATAGATGTTCGGTGATTGGAAGTGGATAACTATCTCTGATCGTTGCGGCATTAACTTTTTTAAGGTTAATGCACACTCGCAATTTCCCATTCTTCTTGGGCACCACCACAATGGGGGACACCCATTCAGTGTGCTCAATCTCATAGATGAATCCAGCTTCAATCAGCCTGTCAATTTCCTCCTTTATTTTGGCTGCATAATTGTCATTATATGTGTAGGGCTTTTGTTTGGTGGGCTTGGCATCAGCGGTCATCGGAATAGTATGAGAGCAAATCTTTGGATCTACTCCTTTCAAGTCTCTATAGTGCCATGCGAATACATCCCTATATTCCCTTAATAGAGCTACAAGCTCTGCTTCTTCTTTTGCACTTAGGTCATCTCCTATGTACGTACATCGTTCTTCGTTCCCTTCAATGGTCACTACAATTTTTTTGGTCCTTTCTTTATTGTCATATGCTTCTCCTATAATGGCCTCTCTCTTGGGCATTCTTACCAAAATTTTTCGGTCTTCCACTTCATATTTCTTGAAATTTTCTGGTACTTCAAACAGTGATTCTTCCTCTTCTTGTTTCACTGCTTTTCTTTTCTTTTTCTTTTGACCTCCTTCACTTCCTTCCTTTGAATTTATCGTTTTAATACTCGTGAGGGGTTCTTCTTCTTTTTGGGTTAACACTCCTATGTCTTCTAAATAGTGTTCCTCTGAGTCAAAGTAAGTATCCATCACAATGGATTCTAGATCATCGTCATTCTCTTCTTCTTCTATGAACTCACTAGGATCACACTCTTCCAACAGGGGCTGACACATGAACACTGAAACATCATAACCCTCCTCATCACAATGAGGTGTCCACTGTTCTTCATTGACTGCTATGTCCATGGTAGCTAAGATTTCTGCCCAACCATGAGGTTCAAATTCCTCATCTGGAAATAGCATCGGTGTATAGGCTGGGTCTTTTATTGGTCTATCTCCCGGGGGAGTTCCTTCTTCTCTCGCTTTTAGGCGCTTTTCCTCTTCCTCTGCGACCTTGCACATCCACAAGTGAGTATCTTCATGCAGCCAGGATGGATCAGGTGAACTTCCGGAATGCACGGAGATAGAATCTTCTTTCACTTTGTGGATAGGATTCCATTGTAGGGGTGGTACATCTCTGAAGGTGTAATCCTTCAAATTGACCTTGGTTGTGACCCCTAAGTGCTGTAAGTACAAGGAGTTGGTTCCCCAATCCTGTACTATTTGCAATTGTCGTAGGAAGGGTCTTCCTAGGATCATCTCGTAGACATTATTTTTCTCAAAGTCACATATAGCAAACGTATGTTCAAACTCTACACCACAAGTGGTTAGAGTTATCCCTTCAAGTAATCCTAGAGGTCTTTCAAAATGACCATCTGCCATTTGAAGCTTCATTCTAGTTGGTCTTAATGTGGGTTTGCCCCATCGCTTCCACAAGGAAGTGGTCGCAATAGCAACACCAGCACCTGAATCTACGATTGCTTTGGTTGTGTAACCTTGATAGGTGATTGGAAGATAAGTATTACCTTCTTCACCTTCGCTCATATCTCCTATCTTGTCGAGAGGTATCTCTGGAACTTTTTGCTTAGAGCCTACTTTTGGCATATTGGATTCAAGTTCTGGAACCTGATCCTTCACATGATTCCATAGCTCAGGTTTTGCTTTGAGCAGCTCTTCCACAGTGAGATGACATTGAACCTTAGTGTTCTTCACAACATCAGTGTTTCTTGGAATCACCGAGTCTTCATTTCTTACCAATATTGTGGGAGCTCTGATCTGGAGAGATTCAGATTCCCACGGGCCTGTGTAATGAGGCAACTCTTGTAAAGAATTAGATTCAAAATCTAATCTTGCATCTTCTCGTTGCTCAGCTTGGTCTCCATAGATAGACGGAATGTCTTGGGGAAATTGATCTTGAAGATCATCAATCTCAGGAATAGGAGGGGAATTACCCTTCTCCTTGGCCCATTTCTCTTCTTGTATTTCCCGCAAGAACTCTTGAGAGTACTGTTGAATTGAAGGAGGTATTCCAGCATCCGTGGAATTAGGAACATAAGCTCCCATTGGTGGTGAGCTTCCTCTTTCAATAACTGGTTGAGCCTGTGGAGGTAAAGAAATTTGTGGTTTATTTACCAACTGCTCTATTCTTTCTAGTAAGCCCTGGAAATGCAAATCCGGTTTGACAGAGTTTGTCTGATTGAACTTTTGACTAGTCTCAAGTATGGCTTGAGCTTGTTCTACCATTTTCATGCACATTTTCATCCGTTCAATCTCTAAATCTGCTCTAGGGTAACTCTTGTCTAGGTTTGCAGCTGTTGGCCCTTCTTGAAGACGAGCCTGGTAGGCCTTGAACATCATGTCCAAGCCTTCTGGGGTTGGATCTGCAAGAACAGACCCTGGTTGTGGGTTATTTACAATGGGTGGTGGGGTGGAATGAGGTGGAGTGGATGGAGCTTCAGCATGCGAGGGGTTTTGAGATGCAATGTCTTCTATTTTTGTTTTGGTATCCCTTAGGCTTTCTTCTAGCTCGGATAGTTTTTTGTTCCACTTGCGATTAGCCTTCTCTCTGGTATCCTTCCATGTTCTTGGTTTCCTCTTACTAGGCTCTCCTGCCTCACTTGACTCCGATTGCTCAGATGGTTTTGCTTGTTGTGTAGCCTGTGCCCTAGTAACTGCCTGTACAGGAGCCACCTTATTGCTACTTGAACTTGAATCTGCCACTAAGCCTACCACGTTGATGGGTGTGACCTTGGGTGCACTAGAGGGATTCCTGGGACACTCTCTAGGAAGATGTTCCTTGCCGCACTCAGGACAAAAGCCTTGTATTGTGATGTTCTGTCCTGATCCCAGAGCTGGTTGGAGGGGACATTCACGAATGAAATGATCGCCCTGACATCTAAAGCATGGTCCTCTAGGAGCTTGTGGTCTGGCTTGTCTCAATTGGGGCCTAGGATTTGTATTCGTATACATGACATTGGAGTATTCTGGCTCCCAATTTTGTTCCATAGGTGGTGTCTCATATTGATACTGAGAAGTCTCACTTTGCTCAGGTGACTCTATATAATAAGCCTGTGGACTATCTTCATGGAAGTAGTCTGAACCATGAGCGTGAGAATCATTTTCTGAGACCAATGGGGTTAGTGGCACCAATGCTCTATTATGGTTCTCCTCCGCCATCGTATATTTAACTGGGATCACATTGGCCGGAGCTGGCGGTTGGTTTCCTAGGACTGGTGGTGGCCTGTGTGGTGCCTGGTATTGCTGCTGGTATTGAGGTTGATATTGTTGTGGCCTATAATATGGCTGTTGGTACTGATTCTGATGCCTACCCTGCTGGTAAGGTTGCTGATAATTTTGTCTAACAGCCTGCCTGTTATAGGGGCAATCTTGGGTCGTATGATTTGTATATTTTCTCTCAATGGTGCAATACAGAGCATTAGGGTTTCCTTGGGGTTGAGTCATCATTGGGCAGACAGTAGCCATGTGATCTCCTCCACATGTATAACATCGCTTCACTGAAGTGACCCTTGGCATTTGTCTATTTTGAACTCCTAGCTTTTTGGCCACTTGCTCAGCTATCTCATCTATCTCAGTGGAGGCTCTAGAGGTATGACTTGTAGAACTATCAGAATCCTTATAGAGTTTGGATAGTCCTAATTCCTCACCCAAGTTGTCTTCTATGTCAATGCACATCCGTATACACTCTTCTATGGATCTAGGATCTTTCAGGTATACATATGACCTTAATTTTGTGCTCAATAGGCCATCTAAAAACAATGCCACCTGTTTGGCTGATGTGGGTAATTCTGGTATAGGGCATCTTTCTAGGTACTGTCTAAACCTTCTTCCTGCGAGTCGCACTGTTTCTTGGGGTGTCTGCTTGAAGCTGTGGATCAAGGATGATGTGTTATGCCTGATACCACTCTTGGAAAATTCTACAATGAATTCTTCTAGCAGCTGACCTATCTCTCTATAGTTGCGACTGTTTAGAGGTTGAAACCAAGCTAAGGCAGTACCCTTAAGAGTCAAACCAAATGCCTCGAACTGGGTGAATAAGTCTTCAACCTGTTCAGCTCTTAGCACTTGTTTGAACTCCGCCACATGATCATAAGGATCTCCAAATCCATCAAAGTAGTTCTTCATTGTCTTAACCACTTGAGAGGGTCTAAGGGTTCTTGAGTGTTCTCGTGGTCTAGGCAATGGGAAATCATGATCATCTCTTTGATGCCTATGAACTCTATGTCTCTCCCTTTCAAGTTTTTCCGTTCCATATCCTGATCTGTCTCTGCCTATAGTATCTGCAAAGCTTACCTCTGGTCTCTCTCTAGTTCTTTCTCTCTGGGTTTCATGAGTCTTGGATGATCCGGCTCCTTGGAGGCCCTGGGAAACATTAGATCTTGGTGGAGGGAAAATTGATTCACCTTGCCAAGTGTAAGCATGTCTGTCATGATCTGATACTAAGAATAATTTTTGAGATGTGTGATCTAGATAGACAACTTTCCCTGGTGTCTCTGGATCCTTGAATTCATAGATGGTGACTACTGGGCAGGGTTGATCTGGCCTAAACCTCCAAAAGGCTTCCTCCGTTTCTCTATTCACGAATAGTTCTATGCTTTTATTATCTTGAGGGATCCATTCTGGAGTGAGTACTCTGGTTAAGACTGACTTACCTCTAGGGGTCTTGGGTTCTCCTCCTAGGTCTCCTTGCTCTAGGTCTCCTATCTCATTCTCAGGAATGATATTTCCAAACTCATCTGTCCTATCTGGTAAGTTGGTAACCACATACATGGTTCCTTCCTTATCAATGTAAGCACCCTCTTCAAACTTGACCACTGGGTGTTCAAGTCCACAGAGTTGGTCAGGATTTTTGAGTTGAACCACTGATCGTCTTAGACCATCCTCATAGATGCGAGCACCTAATTGGTTGGTCCTGATATACTCCAATTGGGTCTTATAGGGACCTTCTGGTGTCTGTAAATAGGCAATGCCTGAGCTACGTGTGGGTCTTTCCATGCTAAAAGACATGTCCGAGTCACTGGTTTCTGAACTTCGTGTGTAAGGATAACCACTAAGCTGTTGAGCCCAAGACTTGGCTGTATGGTTGACACTAGCCTCAGATGATCTAATGCTTTGTCTATCCTTGCCTAAGTGTCTGCCAGATCTCAGGTTCATAAGCCTTGGCTTCTAGTCCCAAAGTTCTCTTCTATTGCTCAAAATCCTTTGGAACACCTTGATTTTCTAGTTTCCCTGAGGGTCAACTTCAAAATACCCTATCTAATAATCCTGGTATTAATATTAACATAACCAGTCGATGTTTTTGTTGTACTCCTCACGAGCTTTCCAACAAACCCAAAATCACAGCAAACGGATTTCGTATGAGCAAGTTATGCCAGTTCAGGGTTTTGGGGGTTAAAACAGGGAAACAGGATCACTCTGGGAGCTCAGAACAGACGAGACGATACCAGATTCCCCACGATACGATACCTCTTTCTTACACGATACCACTTTAGACGACACGATACCACCGGGATTACTGAAATCGCGATACCAACATCACGATACGATACCCAGGGTTTGCCACGATACGACACCAAAAATGGTATCGCGATACACTTCCTGGTAAGGAAACGATACGATACCACTAGTCTTGGCGATACGATACTATTTCAAGTGTCGCGATACTACCTTGGGAAGTAGGCGATACGATACTAAAACTTCGACGATACGATACGAGAGGACCAGGGCGATACGACCTCAGAATGGTATCGCGATACCCGTGGGAAAGTGGGCGATACGATACTGCTAGGTAAGGTAAGATCGCGATACCAACTTCAGGACACGATACCAGAATGGTATCGCGTTACCAAAATAAGTACCCGACGATACGATACTGCACAATCAACGATACGATACCAAGGATGGCACGATACGATACCCGAATCTCAGGCGATACGATACCACTTGGTCAACGATACGATACTGTGACCGTCGCGATACGATACCACCAGGGCGACCGCGATCGCGATACCAACACGTGATGATACGATACCAGAGTGGTATCGCGATACCTCAAGTGGGCATGCACGATGCGATATCTCGACAAGTATCGCGATACACGGGATTTCTGGTATCGCGATACCAAATCTCAACCGGACACGATACTTGGAGATTTTCACACCCAAATTCAAAAATTTTTGCAGGTTTGTGCACCTTGTGTCCTCCTTGTCCCTCCTATCAGCCTGTGGATGCAAAGTCACCCTCCAAAATCACAATATGATGCTCGCGATACCAGGCGCAGGTCGCTTCTGTCCGCGCGATACTGAATTGAATTTTTGGGAGTTTTGAGAGGTTTTCCAAGTGATTTTCTTCAGCGCTTTTGGTTCTCAGCTCCTCCTAAGCTGGTTTCTCACAGCCACGAGTAAGAAATGAGTGAATGTAGTGGCGAAAATGGAAAAAATCAGAGAATGTGAAGAGGGAAGGAGATGGTGATGATGGTGAAGATGAAGAAGGAGAAAAACTCAGAAACTGAACTGAAAAATGGCGATTTTTTTACCTTCCAACGTCGCTACTCTACGTCTCACCGTCACACGCTCGTCCTCCAAGCTCTCTCCCCGGCAACGGCGCCAAATTTGGTGTCACTCTAGCACAATGGTGAGTACCAACGTGAGGAGATACACCTCATAAATGTCAATCCGTGGAGACGTGAGGACCGGTATGAAGACCGTGAGCAAGTGATGGCACAAGTGCGTGAGTGAAAGCACACGAGCGTGCACACACATACACACACACGCGCACAAGGTAAGAACAAAGAGTGGAACAATGGAAAGCTTCGATTACCAAAGAGTTCTCTTACTAAACTGAAATCTACAACAAGCTGCCCTCAAAAATGAGCTCTCCAGCCCTTTTTATAGTTTTTGAGTGGTTTTGGCCCTGTCCAGACCTAGTGTCCGGCCTAGTTAAAAAATAGGTTCCAGGGCTTATTTGGGGGCTCAAACGGAGTCTAAAAATCATGAAAATTGGTAGGATGGTAGTTCTAATACTCCTCAAGCTCGAGGACTCCTCGGCTTGAACAAAATGGAGTTACAAAAATGGAAAATGGTATTTACAATGGTTTTTAGTGATAAAAATCACTATTTTTGTAGGGATTTCTTCTGAAAATTTGACAGGTGCTTCTTGGAGCTCCCTAGTTGCTCCTCCTTCTTGTGTGTCTACTTCCTTGATGCGCTTCCATGCTTTGTCCTTGACCTTGAGCTTCAACATACACACTCTTGCAAAAAAGAATAGTAGAAAGTCTTGTTCATATTTACATTCCTAGCATGAAAATATACATCAGATGAGTTGTTTGTACAATGCTCCATATCATGACTATACAATAAAAACATGTCCTGTATATGCTGAGAATAACAAAGACTATACAACTTTAATGATGAAATGAGAGGTGCATTAGGTACATCTCTCTCTCCCTGAATACAAACTTTACTTCCATTCTTTTCAAATTCAAGTTTGTTGTTTTGATAGTCGCGTTTAAGTGTGTCTCCCAACCCCCATAGCCACTCTCTTCCTAAGACAAGGTATGTCCTCTCCATATTCATAATTTGGAAGTCCATATAATCTGTATAGTCTTACATCTTGACTTCCAAATTGGATACCATAGTATCCCATATCCTCTTATCTTGCCCTTGCATCATAGATACAATGTAATTATGTGCACTAGGCTGCTGGGGAATCTTTAATTTCTTGATCAAAGCATAGTTTATAAAATTATGAGTGGTAGAGTCATCTATCATGACCTGCACCCTAGTCTCGTATACACTACCATGCAGTTTAACTAGGTCATGTGGTCCAAACTGCGGTGACCACAATGACTGAGTCAAACAACAGGTGTGTTCTATATCCTCGTGCATCACCTCCACTCCCTTGCAGCTAGAGTTGCCATGAATAGGAAGGGTCTGCACTAGGTGGACCACCTTTTGCCCTTTTTAGGGGCCATACTAGACTCTGGTCCCTTCTTCTTTTCTTCCCCCTTCTTGAGTGGACAGTTCCACTGTGAATGGCTAGGAGACAGGCACCTAAAGCACAGGTTCTCTCTTTTGGCCCTCTCAAACTGATATGTGGATAACCTAGGCCCTTGTGATCTTTGTTTTTTAATAAAAACTTTGTTTTTTCCAAAAGGCAACTTCTTCTTGAATTTGGTCGTACTAAGAGGCTTGAGGGACTGATCCGTCTCCATAGGAGTATATTGAGGACGATTATGGTCCTCATAAATCTGTGCATACTTGATGGCTTCCTCAAACATCTTAGGCACATTCCTTCTGACTTCCCTCTTTATGGCTTTATCTAAGCCCCTAACAAAACCTCTGGTCTTCTGGAAATCATCTAAGCCCTTAAGTTTCAAAATGATCTCTCTATAGTGGGATAGGTAGACCGTAAGGGGCCTACCTCTCTGTGTAATCCTATCCCACTCATCCCAATTCCTCTCCTCCTCATTCTCATGAAGAAACTCTTTTAGAAAAAGAGTCTCAAACTGAGTCCAATCAGTAGGGATAGAGTTTGCCTCCTTAAGACTCATCCACCACTTATAAGCACGCAGCCTGAGGGATAGACTCGCCTCTAGCACACGGTACTCTGGTGGGGTGCCCTTTAATTGATGCAAATCATGCCACTTTTGTAAAAAAGTGTAGATTGCATCCTTATTCCTATCTCGGTCATCCCCCGTAAAAGGTAGGTGGCTTCAAGTCTTTCAGGAGGGGAGCTTCCCTAGAGCTCTCTCCTTTGTGTTTACTAGGAAGAGAAGTGTCTTTCCTAGTAATCTCTACAGGAATAGGATGAGTTTCTCTTTCCTTCCTAGCTAGGAAAGAGGTGACACTAGTCTCAAGTGAGATCATTTGAGACTTAAGTTGTTGTATGAGAGATGTGATGCTACCAAGATCTCTCTCTAATTTAAGGGTTTTTTCTTTCAAGTCTATAAATTGGTCACGAGTGACAAAATCATCTAAAAGTTCCTCATAGGTATATTCCTCTTGTTGAGGCTCTTTCTCTTCTAAGTTTTCTTCTACTTCTTGCCCTAATTCTACTTCTTCCATTCTAAAATCAGGATCCTCTAGTAGCTCTTTAGATGGAGAAGTATCTTCAACTACTTGTTTGCCTTTAGATTCCATGTTTTACCACCCTTCCCCCGTTTGCTAACTAGAGAATATAAAAATGAATGGAAGTAAAGCTTAAATATGAAAGAAGAAGAGAAATATAACACAAGAGCACTTCCCTATTACAAAATGAAGTTGCGGAAGCAAAATCCAAGTGATCCTTGAAGCTTTAGGTCGCTGATTTTGAATCCTCTCCACACCCAAACAAAAATTGGAAATGTACGGTTGGTCCGGGGAGGTTCTAAACTGAGTAAAACTGAGCAACTTCTGAGATTTGATAGTCCTTGCCAGTCCAAGAAATGTAGCCCAGCACCTGTACTTCAAAGATTTAAGTCTATCCCAAGTGAAAAAAGTGAATTTGGACACCGGATGATGAAAAACTAGGCCCGAGAGTGGTCGCCTAGTTCCTACTAAAGCGCTGCAGAGAGATTTTGGTTGAACAAATCTCATCCAAATCCAACACTGATAGTCTTAACGAAGCTTAGGAGTGTAGCTTCGTAACGTGACCATTTTTGAAATTGGATATCGTATGAGCAAGCTATGGTGCGGAGAAGCCGGGTATGTCACAAGTAGACTGTGGGAAAGCAATTATTCATGGAGTAGTGACTTTGAGAGCTCAAAACTGAGAAAATAAAGCCTTTTTGAACAAGCTAATGACCCATAACCCATATCCACATCCCATAATACATGTATATATCATCAATTTCCCAAATCTTTAATAGAGAACATATTTTTTCTCCCCCCCAAGTTAGAGAAAAATTTTGAATATCCTCATCTTCAGCACCTCCTCTCTTGGTTCTTCTCAAAAAACACATGAGCTTGTTGCAGAGTTCGAATATCCCACATATATAGACAGCAGCGCCGAGCATGAGCATCTATAGTACCCTCTTACTATGAGACTTCCACCAAAGAGGGAGGCTAGAGAGTGAAGGAGCGAGCCTTCTGCGTGGGCAGCTCCCGTCAGTTATGGCGCGTCGGCTATATGCATGCTCAGTGCCCGTCGCATGTCCTTGTTTCTATCGCGTTGTACTGCATGGTCTTGGAAATTGGCTTCGATACCAATTGTTAATACACTCAATGATAGGCCTCCATTTTTGAAAGGCTTGTGCTTCAACTTCGAGGTCGCTCACAGAGATCGATGTCTATCTTGCCGCCAAGCCACACACATATATCTTGACTCTCTCTCTTTCCATAAATAAGAGTGACCCATGGCTCTACACATGGGTGCCACATGGCACTCATGTGTGAGCCCATTTCATAATCACTTAAAAGGTGGTTCACACAAGAGTTACTCAATATAACATATATATATCAGCTAAGGTAGGACATAGAGAAGTCTTTAGCCTCCTAAATGAGCAACCACTTAAGATAGTTGACAAGGAAAACCCTAATGTACCAAATCAAAGTATGCATGATTTAGAATCCCAACCAAACTCTTTATCTAAGGATTCTATTCTTCAACCCATCTTAAGTGTTAATGAAAATTCTTGGTCTACTACATGCGATCAGCCACCCCTCCTTCTCAAGAAAACAGTATAGAAGCCATAGTGAATTCATTGATTATCAAAAGGGACACAGTGCACCTTCAACCAATCTAGAATCAAGAAGGATCGGTCAACAACCAAACAAGAAAGTCAAACAAATATGGATTCGCAAAGATTAGCTTCAGGAGTATAAATGCAAGAAGCGACAAGCACATATGACAAACCCTAGATGAAGGAAGTCTTTTTAGGATGAGAGAGCATCACCAAAAAATGCAAGGAAAATTCAATTATGGCTATGCAAAAGAATCATTGAAGCTCAAAAACAACAAAAGCATATTTGGATACATAAGAAGACATTGGAGAAATCCAACAAAGATATCAGAGCATTGGTCAAAGAGATCACTCTCCGAAAAAGGACTACTACAAAACCCAAAACAAATCAAGGACAAACAAGGCCAAGGAAACCAAGGAAGACACATACTCAATGCAAATACACATGGCAGGTCAAAACAAAGAAAGTGGCATCGGAACCACACCCACCAACAATGGAGTAAAATAGAAAGAGAGCTACAAAGGCACATCAAATTTGGAGACCAAAGAAATCTCAAGCAACAAAACAATTGGAGAAGCAGTGTTAGAATTGCACTCATGATGAGCTAAATGCACTTAGAGTATGCACAATAGGGCCATGCTCCAAGGACTCGCTTTTGAGACATGGCTTGTTTAAACTATTTAGTGGTGCACATTTCCTTCAAAGGAAATAGATCTTCATTCGTACTATAGTAGCACAGGATTTCTACTAACTACCACTAGAATTTGGATTCAACTATAACTAACCATTTTATGTTTCTTTTGAGCAAATTAAAAAAAATCAAAAAATATATCTCTGGGTATCATGGTTCTCTCAACTTCCATGAGAGGGGACTCACTTAAAGGATGGATGTCAAATGCATGCACACTATGAAAAAAATAACAGTTTTCATACTCTCTCATGTTAACCATAATTTGGGTACAAGTGTAGATGGCTTCTGAAGATTTTGACACAATGCAGCCAATGGAAGTCCATGAATTTCCCATGGAATGTGCATTTAAGGCATGAGGTCATTGGTTCAGGGATGAGTAACCAGTCAGTGATTATCCCAATGGAAGTCCATGAATTTCCCATGGAATGTGCATTTAAGGCATGAGGTCATTGGTTCAGGGATGAGTAACCAGTCAGTGATTATGGATAGTGAACATCAGTTCTGAGTGATGAGTCAGGATTTTCACATTCTTCATACTATGCCTCGAATGATTGACACATGGACTAAAGCAGGAATCGAATCTTATTTGAAGCTTCCTATTTACAAGCCTAATTTTGAAAGATGCACTCAAGTAATGAACACCTTACATTCGGCCATAGATAAGACATCCATGCTAGAAGCAAAAGTAATGGATTTGCAAGGAAATTTGAGAACTATTCATTTCACACATTAATTGATTTAAGAAGCATTTGGATGGCTAAAATATGGAATGGAGAACTTGACGGATGAAAGCCACAAAGCTAAAAAGGGGATGTTTGTGGATATCAACCAAATGGACATTGAGGAAGAAGTGCATTTGGTGCACCAACATTACTGCTTCCCAAACATGTATTTGTACACAATGATGGAGACCTTCAAATCTCAAATGTCAAATCTAACTTTGCTTAAGAACACTTCTATGACAAGTATAGGCAAGACTTTATGCAATTAATTCAGAACTTTTCAAGTCCACGATTGAAAAATATTTCCTTCTTCAATTTTTCACTTCTGTTCTTCTTCAACAGTCTGCCTCAACCTTCAATTTCATTACCTACAAATGTCATGGATTTTAATACTCCAAATTATATAAGAGTCTTCATATGATCCTTGTGCAACCTTGAGATACAATAGACTTTTGACTAAACTGATTAGGTATCTGATTAATCACTAAGATCAAAAGTATGTTTGAAATTGATGCTCAGAAATGGCAACTTTGACATATGTGACTTCAAACTCTGATTTCTCATAAATTAAAATCCATTTTACAAACTTCTTTTAGCCATAGCTTCCTTATCTCTCGAAGTATATTTTGAATGCTTAAACACTAAAGACTTTACACAAATCACTGAGATCTAAGCAAAACATTGATTGATGAGATGCACCATTTTTGAGTCTGCACTTCAGAGAGTTAACATATGAAAGTTCCTATGAACCATTCACAAACTATGAAAGGATTTGGACTATGAAACTTTACCCATAGCTTCGTTAGCTCTTGAATTAGATCTGTGTAAAAGGATTTTTGATCCACATGTTCATCATGAGAGAAATGTGAAATAGTATGACATCTAAATCTACAGATTTCCCTTGACACTTCTACTTCATCTATGATAATGAACTCTCTTGATTTCTACAGTCATAATTGACTTATATATCCACAAATTCATAAGTGGATCATGACCAATACATTTTTATTAACTTGCCTTATTATTAATATAACTATAATACACTAATTAGGATCCTCTTGAAGTGAATACATGCTCAATCATGTCTCACGTTGTCTATCCATTGCTTTCTTAATTCTAATTGATCTTTGTCTGCACCAATCTTCTCTTAATCTTTGTCAATGCTCTTGCTTAACTTCATTATCCTTCATAAGCACCAATTTGTGATTGGTTTGCACCAAAAGCTCCCCCTCACTCACTAATTCTGATTATTCTCTTCTTCTTTATTCTTGCCATCTCTTTGAATCTCTATAACTTGGGTCCATATAGGCTCTTGGTTAACATATCTGCTACCTATTATTTTGTTGGAGTATATATGAATTCAATTTCTTTATCAAGTACATTTTCCCTCATAAAATGATATTGAGTCTCAATGTTTTTAGTCCTTGCATGAAAAATAGGGTTAGCTACCAAATAAAGTGAACTCATATTATCACCATGTAGAATTGGAATCCCTTGCTCAATTCCAAGACTCTTCAACAAATTCTTCATCCATATGACTTCCTTTGCTGCTTCTACCATTCCTTTATAACTCAACTTCTGTGGATGACAAAAGCAACTATGTGTTGCTTCTTTGAACACCATGATACAAGCTTATCTTCAATACATCATAAGTATCCATGAGTAGATCTTTTATCATCTGTACAACCTGCCCAATTTACATCACTAAATACGTTGATTCTAGTGTTAGAAGTAAAGGCATAGTACAAACCTTCACTATAAGTTCCTTTGATATATCTTAGCACTCTTTGTGTTGCAATACAATGAGTTTTCTTTGGACAATGCATGAATTGTGACAAAACACTAACTACATATGAAAGATCTAGTCTTGCCAAGGTAAATTAGACTACCTACCAAACTCTGATACATCTTCATATCTTTGAACTCTTCACCTCCATACCTACTTAGCTTATGATTTACCTCCAATGTGGTCGTTGAGATTCTTCAATTTTCCATATTGAACTTTAGCAAAAGATTCTTCAAATACCTTTCTTGTGTAACATACACTCCATGTTGAGTGTATATGATCTCCATGCCTAGGAAATAAGATAAATTTCCCAAGTCACTTATCTTGAATTTCTTATCCATCTGCTTCTTGAGCTTTTGGATTCCTTTGGTATTTGTTCCTATAAGTATAATATCATCAACATAAATACAAATGTATATGTACCCATCTTTACTTGCTTTCACTAGCAAGCTACTATCTGCCTTTAAGAACTTTACAAGTCTATAATTCCAAGACCTTGGGGCTTGCCTCGAACCATACAAAGTTATTTTGAGCTTACACACATTGTTGGTAGTAGCCAGGGCAGCCAAGGCCTTATGAGATAGGGAAGCCAATGAAGCTAGTCAGAACAAAGGGAGAGCCAAGCAGGACCAAGCATGCAGGGTAGTCAACGAAGATCCGACAAGTAGGCCACATAATTTTTCAAGGAGAAATAATTCCCAAACAGTGATTTTAGTCACTTCACACCATTGTAAATACCATTTCTTTTATTCCTACTCCATTTTGTGCAAGCCAAGGAGTCCTCAAGCTTGAGGAGTATTAGAAGTACCTATGTACCAATTTTCATGCTCATTTGAGCCTCGAAAATAGCCTAGGAATCTAGTTTTTATCTAGGATGGACATTAGGTCTGGATAGGGCCAAAACCTAGTCAAAAACTATAAAAAGAGTTAGAGAGCTCATTTTTGAGGTTAGGTAGTTGGAGATTGAAGGTAGTTTTGATCTTTGTATACTTTCTTGGAGCTTGCTAATAGAAGATTCCATTGTTCCACTCTTTGTCTTGCTTTGTGTGTGTGTGTGCGTATGTGTGTGCATGCTCGTGTGCTTCTCACTCACACACTTGTGCCTTCACTTGCTCACAGACATCATACTAGTCCTCACCAAGTCTCATGGTACCAAGAGACTTTGCTACATAAGTATAGAACCATTCTCTATCTCGTGTGGGATTCAAAACGAGCTTTCCAACGAGATCAAGATCACTATAAACAGATTTTGTATGAAAAAGTTATGATAGTTCAGGGTTCTAGGGGTCAAAATAGGGTTAAAACAGGCTAACAGGCATATTATTTGTGTAGGGGCCTCACAATGCTCTAATTGATTGAATTTTATGCTTAAAATTGGCCAAACTTTAAAAATTACAAAACCCTAAAAACTTAACCGAATTTTCCTGTCAATCACAATCAACAGGATTGTCAGTCACAATGGATAGAGCTATCCATCGTGGCCTCTCAATCGCGATGGATGGTGTCGATAGCGATTGATGGGTCAATCATGATGGATGGTATCAATCATGATTGATGGGTCAATCGTGATGGACGGTGTCGAGCATGATTAATGGGTCGATCGTGATGGATGGTGTCAATCTCAATAGATAGATTTCTTTGGGTTTTGCATGAATACCTATCAATCATGGGCCTATATGTGATGGATGGTTTTTTCACCGAGATAGGGTATCAATCATGATTTTTCTATCAATTGTGATGGAAAGGCATGTCCATTGCGATGGACACTTGTCAGCCACAATGGACAGGCAGTCCATTGTGGGTGTCAATCACGATTGATTGACCTTTTGAAATTTTTGCACTTTCTTGTGTCAATCGGGCCTTTATACGTCATGATGGGCAAGCTTTTTGTCGTGTTTAAGTGTCAATCGCAAGTTTTTTGTTGATCGTGATGGATAGGGGTGTCCATCGCAATGGATACCGTCTGTCGCGATGCACAGAGGTGTCTATCATCAATCACGATGGATAGGCAGTCCATCGCGATGGACACCCTCAATCGTGATTGATGGTATCAATCATGATGGACAGAGAAAATGCAAAATTTTTTGAAATTTTGGTGGATTTGTGATGTGCAAGGTTCCTAGATTATGTTTGTGCACTTAGTTTTACCAATTTTTCTATCAATCGCAATTGATAGAGCTCAATGCCCTGGGACCTATGCAGACATTTTTTGTATCTGTGCAAGCTATTGGAGATGATGATATATCCAAAACTTGCAAGAAATGCTCAAAAACACACAAAACAAAGTGCACACAAGCTCTCTCTCGCTCTCTCTCTCTCTCACACACACACACAAGTGAAATGAGGGGAATGGAGTGGGGAAGGTGATATGACCAAAAAATTGTAAATTCAGCAAAGATGGAGATGGAGGTGGGAGATGGTGAGGATGATGATGGTGATGATTATGATGAAGAAAAAAGTAATAAAAAAGTGAAAAGTAAAGAAATTATCTGACTCCAACATCACAACTCTATGTCTTACCATCACCCGTTAGTCCTCAAAGCTCTCTCCCCAAGAACGATGCCAAATTTGGTGTCACTCTAGCACAATGGCAAGTACCAATGTGAGGAGATCCACCTCATAAATTTCAATCTGCAGAGACGTGAGGACTAGTATGACGACTGTGAGCAAGTGAAATCACAAGTGCGTAAGTGAGAAGCACATGAGCATGCAAAGACATACACACACACGTGCACACAAGGCAAGACAAACAGTGGAACAATGGAATCTTCTATTAACAAGCTCCAAGAAAGTATAAAAAGCTCAAAATGAGCTTCAATATCCAACTAGCTAACCTCAAAAATGAGCACTCTAGCTCTTTTTATAGTTTTTGACTAGGTTTTGGCCCTTTCTAGACCTAGTGTTCGGCATAGTTAAAATTTAAATTCCTAAGCTATTTTGGAGGCTCAAACGAGCTCTAAAAATTATGAAAATTGGTACATAGATACTTCTAATACTCCTTAAGTAGGACTCCTCGACTTGCACAAAATGGAGTAGGAATAATGGAAAATGGTATTTACAATGGTGTGAAGTGACTAAAATCATTGTTTGGGAAATATTTCTCCATGAAAAATTATGTGGCCTACTTGTCGAATCTGCATTGACTGCTTTGCCTACTTAATCTTGCTTGGCTCTCCCTTTGTTCTAACTCCCTTTGGTGGCTTCCCTATCTCATAAGGCCTTTGATTGCCTTGGCTACTACCAACACACACAATCTGGTTCATTTGGATCTTCAGCCTTTTGGTTGCTATATACTTCATCTGAAATTTATCCATTTAGAAAAACATTTTTAAAATCCAATTGTGATAGCTTCCATCCTTTGCAAGCTACAATAGCTATCAATGTTCTAATAGTAGACATTTTAGCCATCGGACTATTGTTGGAGTTAGACGTTTGTGGAAGCTCACGAACAGCACAAGGAAGAAGAAGAAGAAGCTTCGAGCACAACACACAATACTAAATGTATTACCACTAGAATGTACAAAGATAAATAACATGTTAGGGCTATAGGCGTATTTACAAGTCGGGGGAAAAAACCTCTTAAAGAGGGAAAAAATGCCCTGACAATCCTAGAGTGTTCAGACACATCACTACCTAAATATATCAACAAATCCCCCTTGGGAGTGATGCGGTGAACAAAGAACTGGCACTCATGTATAAGGAAGTGCCAAGCTATGTGGAAATCACTCCACAAAAGGAAGTAAGCCCAAAGCTTTGTAGAAAGCTTCAAACTTCTCCCTAGGGAGAGCCTTTGTGAAAAGGTATGCAATGTTCTCCTACATGGGCACATATGCCAAGCTCATCTCTCTAGCAGAGAACCTCTCCCTGACATAATGATAATGCACCTCAATGTGCTTAGTGCAAGCATGGAACACAGGGTTCCTCGCAACTACCAATGTGCTCTGATTGTCAGTGAAAATGGTGGTGGCAGAAGATTGACCAACACCCAAATCAACCATAAGGTGTTTGAGCCACACACACTCAACAGTCACTGTGAAAGTTTCCCTATACTCAGCCTCACAACTCGAAGTGGCCATAATAGGCTGCTTCTTGCTCAGCCAAGATATGCATGAGCTACCAAGTATGAAGCAAAAACCACTAGTAGACACATGAGTGTCATAGCAATCAACCCATTCAGAGTAAAAAAAAACATGCAAATCTGGTGGTAGTGATCCCCTCTTGGGATAAAACAACCCAAGTAGCTGGGTACCACTCAAGTAGCGAAAGATGCACTTAACTGCTTGCCAATGCTTGACACTTGGGCAATGCATAAACTTTCTCATCTATGAGACAACAAACTAAATATCTGACCAAGTAGTGCATAAATAAATCAAGCATCCAATAGCTTGCTGATAGAGAACAACATCAAATGCATCTCCAACATCATAAAGACTCAATCATAAACCTATCTCCATAGGAGTGGCAATACGCTTACACTCTTCAAGGCCGAAATGCTGCAATAATGTGTCAATATATTTCATTTGACACAAGGCCATTCCACCATCAACATGCATAAATTGAATGCCCAAATAATGATGCAAATGCCCCAAATCAGACATCTCCAATGAGGCATGCAAATCAGCCTTAAAATCATCAAGATCCTGGTCATGAGGACCAAAGAGCAGCATGTCATCAACATACACAACAATGATCAGAAGCACATTGTTATATAATTACATGGGTCTAAGGGGTAGAGCCCTTGGATTTCTAGGTGTGAAACCCTTGGGATTTATGGTTTATTTATCCCTTTTAGATGGGTCTTGAACCTTAGGGCTAATTCTCTAAGGTTGAGTACCTTAGGCTTGATTGGAAGCTTCTCCTAGCCACTTGGTTTGTACGTGAGAGCTTGGAGAGTCTTCTTTTAGAAGCCATGTGATTTCATGTGATTTCCTAAGCTTGGAAACCATGTGAACACCTTAGGAACCCATGTGATGGAAGGTACACATGTCCTCTTGAGAAGGACTTACCCCCTTGGTCGCTATATATTGGAGGGGTTGGTTGGGTGGAAATACATCTCTCTCTCCTAGTGTGTGGCCTTGCTAGTTAGACTTCTTGGTTCATTTGTGTGGAGGCTATGGAGCTCTCACACAACAGTGGCATCAGAGCCCTTAGGTTGAGATCTATGGAGACTTTTATCTTCATCACTTTGCTTGTAAGCTCTTGTTGAGATCCGTCAAGATTGTATTACTATAGCACTTCTCCATTCTCTATCGAAGCACTCCTCGTAGTACTTCGCCATCTGCAATCATTGCTATTGGACAGATTAGCCAAAACTTTATTGCGCAGCATTTGTAGAATACGGGAATCGATCCCGCATTGTATCTTCTCTCGTGGATATGTTTTATCCATTGCAACAGCCGGCAGCTTTGGTGTTCTTTCCTCTGCCATATTACAAGTGCAAGAACGCGCGTAGCATTCCAAGGGTCCTTAATCTCAGTCACCCACTTACCCCATGACCTGTGTTGGACTTCCCGGAAACACTTTTTCTTGACTGGCGGCTCTAGTGAGGAAGATGATGCTGCAGCAGAGGCGGATATCAATGGTGTCCTCTCGATCAGTTTTGCGGACATATTTTTTCTTGCCTACGGTTCCAAACCTTCTTGTGCTACCGCAATAGCTTTCTCTGTCAAAGTTGTCGACTGATTGTAGTTCTTGTTCTTCTCTATGCTTGCGCCTATCTCCGACGATGGGATATTATCTAGATTTGTCAGATTCTCTCCTTTTGCCACCAATTAAAGCTACAAGCATCAGAACCATCCATAGCTGAGACCTCATAATATACACTATAATTGGGTTTTGAATGCATGTCGACAACTCCTCTTCTTCCGCATGCCTTCGCATCTTGCTGCAACAGTTGTGGCGAGAGTGATGATTCGACACTCTTATCTGGGAGCGACGTAAAGGTGTTTTCAGCCTCAGGATGGGAGCCTCCAATATTGATTGCGAACAAGGCCTCGTTTGCTTCCTAACATGTATTTTCTTCATCTGCAGCAAGAAATGATCAAGAAAGAAGAGGTGTTGCTTCCCGGAAATGCTCCTCTTCTTCTGCCACTTTGGTTACTGCAAGGCGCAGCAGCGAGCTAAGCGGGAGAGATGAGATGAAGAACACACCTTTAGCCGAAGGAAATAAAGAAAATTGAGAGCCGTTCGGCTTGATAGAGAGACTGTCACAAGGCGTCTGGGAGGCCCGATCTAAGGCATCGTCGCCATTCTCAGCCATTCTACCACACTAATCAGATTCTTTCGTGTGGACCTCTTCTACGTGGCAATGGGTGTTCCCTTCAAAAGGTTTAGGTGGTGCCTCGAGGAAGTGGTGCCTCATCTGTGTTAAACGACGTGCCATGCGTTGCAATGGAAGCAATGGAACTAACAAACGCTGAGAAGGCAGCGCCGCCATCGTCAGGCATTCCAACCTAACTACTTATGTAGTTCCAAGATGGAAGGGAAGGAGCATAATAGCCCAAGCCTACTTCATCACCGTGAGAACCCTAAAATAAAATTCAAAGGATGGACGAAGCTTAATCTTCAGGTAACTATTTGCACACCTTTCTTTTCTTTGCACACTAAAGAGCATACAATGCATGTCATAATAGACATGAATTTGAAAAAAGGATGCATAGAATGAGGTGGCCTCATTTGTTTGGTCACATACACAATTAAGTCATGGAAATGATTTTCACTATGCATCAAATTCATATAGTTTCAGAAAAGAAAGATTGATTGTGCATAAATATGCTTATCTTTTATTATGGCAACTCCGATGCACAAAAAGAAAGATGCATGGAAAATTTTGCACCATCTTTTGAATAAACAAAGTTCTAAATTGGAACTTTTGCATGCTTTAAGGAGGGGTTCAATTTCTGAACCTTATGGATGCAACACCTTTTCCAATAAAGGTGTAAATGTTTCGACATACACTAAAGTATGCATTTGGAATACATTACATGGATTTTCAAGTTGAGAGGGAGATTAAGTTCTTGAAGTTAAGCTTAAGCAGAATTTGATTTTATTAGTTTCTCGGAAGAATGGTGATAAGGCCAATTGGTCACTATAAACCATTTAATTCCTTTATGTTTGTCTTAGTAATAAAAAGCCAAATAAATCCTAACTTCTTAAAATACCTTAAGCTCAAAAATCCCTCTTATGGAAGTTTAAATTCCATAAAAGCCCATGGCATGCGTGATCAGCAAAGCCATAGACTTAAGGTAGTAATACAGAAATTTTCTCTCTTAAAACCACGGTACAATGGTGGTAACTTAGAGCAGTATCTTCTCAAAGCTCTAAGGAAGAGAAAATATGGTATAACAGAATCTTAGTTTTGTAAGATGAAAGTATTAGTGCTTTTGTTCAAGAAAGTTCTTTGTTTAAAAGAACTACAGAACTATTTGGAGCTTTACATTATTCTTCCAAACAATTGCAAGGCATGAAGAGAAGGTAAAACTCGAGGGTTTTAATAAACCCTAAGTACCATTTTCTAATGTTCTAGAAATAAAGGACTATATAGTAAATGGAATTACCATCTACTTCAGCATAGAGATTTGATTGGCATGACAACTATTCCTTGTTTAGATCACTCATTATGTCAAAAAGGATAATATCTAGTTGAGATATAAACTAGCTCTATTATCAAGTGACATAACAACGATCTTTTAGATTACATCTCAACAAAGGAATCTTTGACATTAAGTCTTGTCAAGTTGCAATTAGAAATGAGACTTGGTAAGTTGAAAGTCCATTGTAGCATAGGCAATACATATGCTCTATAGTGGAAATAATACTTACAAGTCCAAGAAGTAATAGATCTTACTTAATTAGAAGAAGGTTTGATCCCAAAACTCAAGCTAAAGTTACCTTTACTAAAATGGAAGTGTAAGCTGGATGATATGGGACATCTAGGCTTACACTACCACTGAAGTAAATTCGGTGGTATGGGACATCGAATTTGTGGATAATCTCAACTTGAACTTTGGGACATTTAAGCTTGGAGAAGAGAAAGCAAGAAGCTCTGAATAGTTCTTTTAACCAGCAAGAAGAATAAAACATTGAAAATTAACTCTTTCAAATACTTTTCAAAAGAGCACAATTTTCAATTTACTCTCAGGTAGTTTTCGAGGATGAAACCTCTTAAGGAGGGGAGAAAGTCCCCAAGAACTTGTATCTTATGCCTTGAAAAGACCAAATAAGGTATTGCAAGGTAAAAGATATGCAATAAATAGATAAAGTTGAAGTACTTCCTCGTATTCTAGTACTACATATTTCTTTCATTGCATCTTCCAACTAAATGAAGTTCTCAAAGATTGGGAATTCTCAAAGAACCTCAATGCAAGAGGAGACTTGCATACACTATGAGGATTGTATAAATCCTAAATGGGTTAGGAAAAGAAGTGGGACGAGCTTTAAAGCATCATCCTAAAAGTATCTCGATGCTTTATGAGGATAACATAACATACATTATGGATTCCAGTAATATAGACCTAAGGAATATGGCATCTTGTATGAAGCATAATAGCTAGATCCCCAAGTAAAACCCATGGGTAGAGCTTTGAACATGAAGGGATCTACTTGAGAAAGACCTAGTCTTATCTCTTATTTTGGCCAAAGAAGAGAAGAAAGCCAAAAGACCCAAGTAGGGCAAAGATCAAGTCAAACTTTAAGATGAATCACACCATATTAAATGGTTAACCAAATATTTAAGTAAGATTAGTAGTGGTGTATCTAATCACCTTAGTCCTTGCTCTTATAATTTGGTACCATAGTATGAAGGGCATTTATAAGGACAGAGAAGGTGAGAAGATATAGAGACATAGTTATGTGGATTGGATGAGGAACCCACTGGTATGGGACAGTGGTACTGAATCCTGTTGAATACTTTTTCTTGATGGCCAGAAGAAAAAGGGACTCATGATCCAATGGAATACATCAAGAAGACAATGTCTAGGAATAGGCATCTTCTTCAATTATCCTCTCAAAGGGAAGAAGAATTCTTCCAACAAGATACGAAAGGATCTATCTCTCATAAAGAGTTAGAAATAAGGAGAGGATCAACTTTTTTGAGTTTGAAGGTAAACTCCAAAGAATGAAGCTCTAAAAACCTCAAAGAATGACTTGAAATTCAAGGATCATAAACATGATCTTAGATCAAGCTTGAAAGAAAGCTTAGAAAGATCATCTTTTGATACTTGATAGATCAAGTTAACGGAAGAATAGGAAAGATCCAATGATGATGTCTGTTGGAGTTAGACTTTTGCGGAAGCACGCGAACAGCACAAGGAAGAAGAAGAAGCTTGGAGCACAACACACAAGACTGAATGTATTACTAGAGAATGTACAAAGATAACTAGCCCATTAGGGCAATAGGCCTATATACAAGCCGAGGGAAAAAAACCTCCTAAAGAGGGAAAAAAGTGCCCCGGCGGTCCTAGTGTGTTCGCACACATCACTACCTAAATATATCAACAAATCCCCCCTGGGAGTGATGCGGTGAACAAGGAGCTGGCACTCATGTATAAGGAAGTGCCAAGCTATGTGGAAATCACTCCACAAAAGGAAGTAAGCACAAAGCTTTGCGGAAAGCTTCAAACTTCTCCCTAGGCAGAGCCTTCGTGAAAAGGTCTGCTATGTTCTCCTGCGTGGGCACATATGCCAAGCTCATCTCCCCAGCAGAGAACCTCTCCCTGACATAGTGATAATGCACCTCAATGTGCTTAGTGCGAGCATGGAACACAGGGTTCCTCACAACTACCAATGCGCTCTGACTATTAGTGAAGATGGTGGTGGCAGAAGATTGGCCAACACCCAAATCAGCCATAATGCGTCTAAGCCACACACACTCAACAGTCGCTGTGAAAGCTTCCCTATACTCAGCCTCACAACTGGAAGTGGCCACAGTAGGCTGCTTCTTGCTCAACCAAGATATACATGAGCTACCAAGCATGAAGCAAAAACCACTGGTGGACACACGAGTGTCATAGCAACCAACCCAATCTGAGTCAGAAAAAGCATGCAAATCTGGTTGTAGCGATCCCCCCTTGGGATACCCCTTGGGATAAAACAACCCAAGTAGCCGAGTACCACTCAAGTAGCGAAAGATGCGCTTAACCACCTTCCAATGCATGACTCCTCGGCAATGCATAAACCTGCTCATCTTTGAGACAGCAAACTGAATATCTGGTCGAGTAATGCATAAATAAATCAAGCATCCAACAGACTGCTGATAGAGAACAGCATCAAATGCATCTCCAGCATCATGAAGACTCAATCGTAAACCTGTCTCCATAGGAGTAGCAATAGGCTTACAGTCTTCAAGGCCAAAATGCTGCAATAATGTGTCAATATATTTTGTTTGACACAAAGCCATCCCACCATCAACTTGCATAAACTGAATGCCCAAATAGTGATGCAAACGCCCCAAATCAGACATCTCAAATGAGACATGCACATCAGCCTTGAAATCAGCAATATGCTTCCCAATAGGACCAGTGAGCAGCATGTCGTCAACATAGACAACAATGATCAGAAGCACATCATTAGCACGCTTAACATATTAGGTGCCTTCAGTTGGATTGTTCTCAAAACCATGTGCAATCAGATAGGCATGTACCTTCTCATACCAAGCACGTGGTGCTTGCTTTAAACCATATAATGCCTTCTTTAACCTGCACACCTGGTTTTCATGCCCTTTCTGCACAAAGCCATGGGGCTGAAAAACATACACTGCTTCATGCAAGTCATCATTCAGAAGTGTTGTTTTAATGTCCAATTGATGTACATTCCAACCATGATGGGCTGCAAGTGCACAAATGCTCCGAACAGTAGTCATACAGCATGTAGGTGCAAAGGTCTCATCAAAATCAATGCCTCTTTCCTGCGCATAAACCTTTGCAACAAGCCTAGCCTTATACTTGTCAACTGTACCATCAGGTTTACGCTTCAGCTTGTATACCCACTTAGTGCCAATGGCCTTCTTGCCAGGATGCAAGTCACATAAAGACCATGTACCATTCTTCATTATAGCATCATATTCAGATTGCATAGCAGCCATCCAATTTTCTGAATTTTGTGCTTCATCAAAAGAAACATGCTCATTCTAATCACAGAGACTAGACGCAGCCATAGCATACCAATCTGATGCAAAGGAGGCACTATGAGAGCCTGAACGAGTACGATATGACAAAGGTGCATCTAATTTGCTGTCATGCAAAGTCTGCACCAGTCATTTTGGCATAGTTTTTGCCTGCTCAATATCAGCTCTCTCATCAACAAGTGCATCATGTAAATCTGCATCAGAAATGGAATGATCTGCATCATCATATGAAACCTGCAAAGGCTGAGAAGTTGCCTCATTAGGACCAGCACTAGACTGTCCACCTGTAAAAAGAGGCATCAAAGTATCATACATGTCTTTGGAGCTAACAGATGTCTCCTTAGTACATGAAAGCAATGGCTGAATAGCATCTTCCACAAAGATAACATCACGGCTAACCAGAATGTGTTTAGTCTGTGGATGATACAGACGATAGCCTTTACTTTCAGAACTGTACCCAACAAAAATACATTTTACTACCTTATCATCCAATTTTCTGTGATGTTCAAGCACTAATGCATATGCCAAACAACCAAAAACACGCAGATGAGCAACAGATGGCTTGCGGTCATACCAAGCCTCATATGGAGTGATAGACTGCAGCGCTTTAGTGGTCACCTGTTAAGTACATATGCTGCACACATGATAGCCTCAAGCCAGAAACTATGTGGTAAAGCCTGACTCTTGACCAAAAACCTCGCCATCTCCATGAGTGACATGTTCTTCCATTCAGCAACTCCATTTTGTTGAGGTGTATACGGCATTGTACACTGGTGTTTTATCCCACGTTTAGCCAGAAATGCATTAAAATCAGAAGACATATATTCCCCCCCTCGATCAGAACGGAGGGTGCCCATTTTACATGCTGACATATTTTCAGCCAAAACCAAAAACTGTTTGAAGCACAAAAACGCTTCGGACTTTGCCTTCAATGGATATACACATGCATGCCTGGAAAAATCATCAATGAAAGTCACGAAGTAAAGATAGTTTCCAAAAGAAGGTGTCTGCATAGGACCACAGACATCACTATGTACAAGATGCAATTTCTGCGTAGCCCAAACTGAACCATCTTTTGGAAAGGAGGAACGCTGCATTTTGCCCAAAATACAGCCTTCACATACATGTTTTGCAGGTGCCTCAAGCTTGGGCAAAGAAGACACCATATCAGATTTCTGCAGGCGTAGCAAACTAGCCAAATTCAGATGACCAAAGCGTGCATGCCAAAGCTTTGCATCTGACATAGCCTGAGAATCATGAACTGCACATGCCGAATCATTCACAGATCTTTCATAGTCTATGAGCTTATACAGCCCACGACATAAAATGCCAGAAGCAATAATAACATCGCCATTTGATAGATCATGAACTGTACATCTGTCATCAACAAATTTCACAACCAAGCCAATCTTGGCTAATGCAGAAACTGATAACAGATTCTTCTTGATCCCTGGCACAAATAAAGCATCTGACAAGGTGAAAGAACTACCATCAGAAGTAGTCAGAATGATCTTACCAACTCCCGTAACAGGATAAGAGGAGTTGTTGGCACATGTGACAGTATTCCTTGTAGGGGCAGGCTTGAGTGAAGAGAAGAAACTGCGTTGCGAGGTAATATGTTTGGTCACCCCACTGTCAAAGTACCAAACATCTGAGTCCACTGCAGACATGCACTACTCATGAGAAGATGGGTCAAAACTACAAACAATAGTAAACGCCCATTCTTCTTCCTGCACAAGATTAGCAGACTCTATTTTTGGTGTAGAGGCTTCTGCAACAACCATTCCAGCCTCCTTTTTCTTTGCCTCTTTTATAGCCAGTTTTGGACAGTTCTTTATGATATGATCATTCCCTTTACAGTACTTGCAAAACAATTTCTGCTTTTCTGATTTCTTCTCATCTTTATCTTGGTTCTTCGAATGTGCAGCATTTGCAGATTTCTGCTTACTAGTAGAAGAGCTCCATTTTCTTTGCCCTTCTGACTAGCCAAGAAAGCTTGATCTGCAACACGCATAATGGACCTGTTCTGTCTGGACTGCTCTTCCTGCAATAGAACAGAAACTAACTCCTCAAATGATAAGGCATTCGGATTGCCTTTCATCATCAACCGAAGAGTAGAAGCAAAACTCTGATATGAATCAGGAAGACCATTCAAAACGGTCTGCACAAGTGAGCTATCTGGTATAACCTCATCAGCAGAAATCAACTGTTCCTTCAAATCTTTGATCTTCGTTAGGAAACTGTCCATAGAATCACCTTCATTCATGTGATCACTCTCCAATTGTTTTCGGAGGTAAGCAACACGAGCCTCATTCCTAGCTTGGTACAATGTGGTAAGTGTATCCCAAGCATCCCTAGCTATTCTGCAAGAGCGAATGTGAGGAATAATGGCACGTTTGAAAGAAAAAGCTCTCAATGCATGTGCCTGGGCATCTCTGCCATCCCAATGAATTTGCTCTACAGTAGGTGCAGCAGAAACAGTAGCACGAATAGGAATCTGCACAATATCATCTTTGACACCATCTTCATCAGCTCCAGCACCTGTATTCGTAGTACCTGTTGTTACACGTGTAACAGGACATCTTTCAACACCCTGCACAATGTTCCACAATCCTTTTGCAACCAATACATGTCGCATCTTATAAGCCCATAATGGGTAGTTGGTACCATCCAACTTATCCTCAATAGCCAACATACGGAATACATCACTACTTTCAGCCATGGCCGGTGACCAAAATACCTTGATGTAGAAAATTGACTGTATCTCAAAAAGTTGAGCAAAACTGCCCAGACAACTTCTGCTAGACCTCTAGCAGACTTTGAGACGCTTAAACTGGCGAACAGAAACTGGTATATACCTTTGGCACAAAAAGATGAAATAGCTTGCACAAGCGCTGTGATAGTGCGTTCGGAGGCCGAAACGAGCTCAGATCGCGATTTCGGCACCACACAGCGAAGCTATTTTGATCTCAAAAACACCCTGAGTATGCTCAACAAAATTTGTACGATTCTGAGACTGCAAAAGGAGGAGTGTCAACGGCACCCTAGATGAAGCGATGACCTGCTCTGATACCAATTGTTGGAGTTAGACTTCTGCGGAAGCACGTGAACAGCACAAGGAAGAAGAAGAAGCTTGGAGCACAACACACAATACTGAATGTATTACTAGAGAATGTACAAAGATAAGTAGCCCATTAGGGCAATAGGCGTATATACAAGCCGAGGGAAAAAAACCTCCTAAAGAGGGAAAAAAGTGCCCCGGCAGTCCTTGTGTGTTCACACACTTCACTACCTAAATATATCAACAATGTCAACATAGGACATCTTTAATAGATCTAGAATATAAGGGAGAGAACTCTGGAAGGATAAGAAGACCTTTAAGGTTTGCGATCCAACTAAAGATCCGTAAGGATTAACCAATGAAGAAATGATTGGAATAATCTATTTTTTACTTATGACCTTAAAGATAACACGATCTTTTACACTAGGAGTTCCCATCTTGGGACGTAGTTATAAAGATCTTAATCTTTTTGGAAGAACAAGTAAAATAGGTTTCAATCAATTGGAGTCTACAATAGTTAGATTAATCCCTATGGATCCTAGTCGCTTAAAGTGGATTCTCAAAACTACGTAAAGTTTTGAAAGAACATTGAATCCACTTTTGGTAAGCTATTCAAATTCTCTCTATAGATAAAGAGGTTATATCTTTGTAAAAACTAGGTAATCCACCTTTACCATTCTATTGGTTAAGTAGGGATTATATAATGAAATTCCCCTCTATTTAGATTTATTGGAGGCAAATTGCAAACAAGAAAATCCACCCATTTCACTAAAAGAGATTGATTTGGGCAGGGATTATGTAAGATTCATCTTCTTTTTAGAACAAGTTGGATTCTAACTTCAGAGATGAATCTGACCTTAAGTAGCATTCATCTATTTTGCTAGGTCCATGCACAAGTGATGCAAAGCAATGGACCAAGGTAGTAATTTAGTTGAAGTCACTTTGTATCCACCTAATTCACATGTTTGAGCTATGGAGACCCAGATGACACATAGCTTAAACAAAGGAAATAGGCAGGGATGTTCTCTTCCACCCTTTTCATTCTTTCCATACTTTGCATTCGACTCAATTCTTTTTCGTATGCAAACTAGATGGAACTTTGAACGATTGGGGCAGGGAATTAGACCACACATGGATTCTCCTCTTTTTAGATTCAGTCAGGGTAGAATTCCCCTTTCGAGTTAAGAGGCGAACTTAGAGAGATGAAAGCGATGATGCTTCAGATTGATCATGGAGCACGGGGGAATACCCCAAGGTATATATCTCCACTCATTTTCGAGGATAGAAATGCTTTTAAGGGGGGGAGAATGTTATATAATTACATGGGTTTAAGGGGTAGAACCCTTGGATTTCTAGGTGTGAAACCCTTGGGATTTATGGTTTGTTTACCCCTTTTAGATGGGTCTTGAACCTTAGGGCTAATTCTCTAAGGTTGAGTACCTTAGGCTTGATTGGAAGCTTCTCCTAGCCACTTGGTTTGTACGTGAGAGCTTGGAGAGTCTTCTTTTAGAAGCCATGTGATTTCATGTGATTTCCTAAGCTTGGAAACCATGTGAACACCTTAGGGACCCATGTGATGGAAGGTACACATGTCCTCTTGAGAAGGACTTACCCCCTTGGTCTTGGAGCTATATATTGGAGGGGTTGGTTGGGTGGAAAGACATCTCTCTCTCCTAGTGTGTGGCCTTTCTAGTTATACTTCTTGGTTCATTTGTGTGGAGGCTATGGAGCTCTCACACAACACACATCATTAGCACGCTTAACATATAAGTTACTCTCAGTTGAACTATTCTCAAAACCATGTGCAATTAGATAGGCTTGTATCTTTTCATACCAAGCACGTGGTGCATGCTTTAAACCATATAATGCCTTCTTTAACCTGCATACCTGGTTTTCATGCCCTTTCTGCACAAAGCCATGATGCTGAAAAACATACACTTCTTCATGCAAGTCACCATTCAAAAATGTTGTTTTAATGTCCAACTGATGTACATTCCAACCATGATGAGCTACAAGTGCACAGATGCTACGAACAATAGTCATTCGGCAAGTAGGTGTAAAGGTCTCATCAAAATCAATGCCTCTTTCCTACGCACAACCCTTTGCAACAAGCCTAGCCTTATACCTATCAATTGTCCCATCAAGCTTACACTTCAGCTTGTATACCCACTTAGTGCCAATGGCCTTCTTGCCAAGAGGCAAGTCACATAAAGACCAAGTAGCATTCTTCATTATAGCATCATATTTAGATTGCATAGCCGCCATCCAAATTTCTAAATTTTGTGCTTCATCAAATGAAACAAGTTCATTCTCATCATAGAGACTAGATGCAGCCACAGCATAGCAATGTGATGCAAAAGAGGCACTATGAGAGCCTGATCGAATACGATATGACAAAGGTGCATCTAATTTGATGTCATGCAAAGTCTGCACCAGCCATTTTGGCATAGTTTTTGCCTCCTCAATATCAGCTCTCTCATCAACAAGTGCATCATGTACTTCATCATAAAAAATGGGAGGGGGTTTTATCCCACGTTCAGCCAGAAATGCATTAAAGTTAGAAGACATATATTCCCCCCCTGATCCGAATGGAGGGTGCCCATTTTACATGCTAACAAATTTTTAGCCAAGACCAAAAATAGTTTGAAGCACATAAACACTTCAGACTTTGCTTTCAATGTATATACCCATGCATGCCTAGAAAAATCATCAATGAAAGTCACGAAGTAAAGATAGTTTCCAAAAGAGGATGTCTACATAGGACAACATACATCATTGTGAACAAGCTGCAATTTCTGTGTAGCTCAAACAGAACCATCTTTTGGAAACGAGGAAAACTGCATTTTGCCCAAAACACAGCCTTCACATACATGTTTACCGGGTGCCTCAAGTTTGGGCAAAGAGGACACCATTTTAGATTTCTATAGGCATAGCAAACTAGCAAAATTTAACGACCAAAGCATGCATGCCAAAGCTTTGCATATGAGATAGCCTGAGAATCATGTACTGCACATGTCGAATCATTCACAGATCTTTCATAGTTTATGATCTGATACAGCCCATGACATAAATGAAGTATTTTGTTGGCAATGCACCATAGTGCGCTCTCCTTCTTGCGAGCTCCATGATGATATCCTCGGAGTAGAAATTATGAGCTCCTAAGGCCGCACACTGTACTCCACACAGAGACTGCAGAATACGCAAAAAACACAATACATAGGGAGCACGAAGATAGACTTCTTAGGTCTTACAAATGCAATCGAACTTATAGTCTGTGGTTGACCAAGCCACTATATGTTTTATTAAAGAACATATACAAAGTAGTGTCCAGTGGCCATTTGGCCTTTCACATGGACACTAACGGTAACAATTTCCCACTCAAGGCCAATATGGCCAAAGTAACTATGGAAGAAAAAATAAAGAATGATAAATAATACCTGAGTGTAAGTATACAAACTATACCTCCCACCTGATGGGCATGTTACACAGTATACAAGTAACTAAGTAAGATCATGAATCAAGTAACACCCATCAAGTGACAATAATGTCGAAACCTATCCTGTGGTAGACCTTTAGCCAAAGCATCTGTAGCATTATCTTGAGTGTGAACCTTCTCAAGAATAATGCACTCAGTGGCTAAGCAATCTCCAATGACGTGATACCTCACCTCAATGTGCTTGGTCTGTGCATGATAGATCAGATTCTCAGCCAAAGCAATGGCACTCGGACTATCCCTTAGGAAACAAGGTACATGCTGAGGTAAACCCATATCACAAACAAGACGAGAAAGCCATAATGCTTCCTTACATGCCTCACTTGCTACAACATACTCTGCTTCTATGGTGGAAACAGTTGTACATTCTTGAAGATTAGATCTCCAAAAGATAGCACCTCCAGCGAAATGAAAAATGTACCCTGATGTAGACTTATGATTGTCTACACAACTAGCATAGTCAGAATCTGTGTAATCAATAATGGATGCTTTTCCTCTACCTAAGCATAGACACTTGTCCTTAGTGCCACTGAGATATCTTAAAATCATCTTGACTACTTTGCAATGTTTCTTGCCAGGATTAGACATATATCTGCTCACAACTCCCACTGCAAATGCAATGTCTAGTCTCGTAGCTACCATAGCATACATGAGACTACCAACAACATACTGATAGAGAATTTTGGTCATGAATTCCTTTTCCTCATCTGATTTGGGGCAATCATCCTTGCTCAATTTCACATGTGTGGGTAAAGGTGTACTCAATGCCTTTCCACCTTGCATATTGAACTTGTGAAGCACTTTGGATATATACTCACTTTGAGACAAGTATATGCATCTTTTACTCCTATCGAGTAATGTGCATGCCAAAAATATGTTTGGCATCCCCCAAATCCTTCATATCAAATGTCTAACTCAACTTCTTTTTGAGCATTGACAAATCATAAGAGGACTTCCCAGCAATTCGCATATCATCGACATAAAGTATCAAGCATATCAAGTTGCCATCTAAGCATCTCTTTGTGTAGAGACAATGATCCTCATTGCTTTGAGAATAGCATTGAGACTACATAAAAGCATCAAAATTTTAGTACCATTGTCTAGGGGACTGTTTAAGTCCATACAAACTTTGCTTAAGCTTAGAAACTAGACTTTCCTTGCCAAGAACTACATAACCCTCTAGTTGTTCCATATAGATCTCATATGTAAGATCTCCATGCAAGAAAACCATTTTCACATCCATTTGGACTAGCTCTAAGTCCTCCTTTGCAATGAATCTAAGCAACATGTGCACAGTAGTCATCTTGACCACTAGAGAGAAGATTTCCTCGAAATCAACACCATGTTGTTGCTTAAAAGCCTTTGCAACAAGTCGTGCTTTATACTTTGGAGAAGCACTCTCTTATGTGAATTTCAGCTTATATACCCATTTACATGGCAAAGCTTTCCTACCCTTTGGCAAAGGTACTAAATCCCAAGTACCATTTTTGTAAATAGAATCCAGTTCACTCTTCATGGCACACTCCCACTTGACATGATCCTTTGTCTACATAGCCTCTTTGTATCAAGAAGGTGCATCGGCATCTCTTAGCATAACAAAATCTAGACCCTGAACATATCTATCAGGTGGATGTGAGACACATGCAGAATGTCTCAATGGTTGTTGAACAGGAATATGTGCACTTTGATCTGAATGGACATTCTCTTGAACATCCTTATGTGCAACATTTTTATGCATGTTAACCGGAGGAGAAGTATCCTCAAACACCACTCTTCTCACCTAAACCTCCTTAATGGGCTTTTTATGCATCTTAGACTCATTGAAAATGACCTCACTACTTTTGATCAATGACCGTGTTTCAAGATCCCATAAGTGATATCCAAATGGTCCTTCTCAACCATATCCAAGAAAAATGCATTTCTTTGACTTATGGTCCAATTTTTGTCTAATATTATTGGGGATATGAACATATACTTCACACCCAAAAACTTGAAGATGATCATAATACGGTGGCTTCCCTGTCCATAACTCTTGTGCCACTTTCAAACCTTTGGCAGTACTAGGTGAAAGGTTAATCACATGAACTGTAGTCAATACGGCTTCTACCCAAAAACCTTGTGAGAGGTTTGCATGATGCAACATAGAGACTAGTCTATCATGAATAGTTTTATTCATCCTCTTAGGTACACCATTCTATACTAGGGTATAAGGAGCTATAAACTCTCTACAAATCCCTATACACTGACAAAAAAGGCTGAATTCATGTGAGGTATACTCACCCCCATTATCTGAATGTAAAGGCTTAAGCTTAGTTCCTTTTTTAGTCTCAACTAAAGCAAGCCATTTTTTTAAAGTAGGGAATACCTCATCCTTCGATTTGATAGGATATACCCAAACTTTTCTAGTAGCATCATCTATGAAAGTGACAAAGTAAAGAGAACTACCTAAGGACCTAGTTGGCATAGGACCACACACATCTGTATGAACAAGATCTAAAGGCTAAATTGAAGAGTCAATGTGCATTCTATGAACATTTCTAGTTTGCTTTCCATACTGACAATGCTCACAAAATGAAAAATCGGAGAAAGATAACACAAGCAGCTAGAACGAGAAAGATTTTCCATTCTACTACGAGATATATGGCCCAAACAACCATGCCAAATACAAGCCATAGGCTGTTCAGTAACAACTAACAAGTGTTCTTTTTGTGATACAAATAAAGGATAAAGTGATCCAACTTTGCTTCCTTTTTCAATAACCATATTGCCCTTTGATATGCAAAAGGACTGAGCATAGAAGACCACCTTGTAACCAAGGTCATCAAGTTGACCAACTGACATCAAACTGTGTGATAACTGAGGTACATGGCGTACATTATGCATAGTAAATTTTGAACCATCAATAAACTGCACAACCACATCTCCAATCCCCACAACATCACACTTGTAAGAGTCACCAAGTCTCACGGTACCAAGAGACTTTGCTGCATAATTAAAGAACCATTCTCTGTGTGGTGTCAGATGGAAAAAAGCACCAGAATCTGGCAGCAAGGTGTGGGAAAGAGAATCAAACATATGAGCCTCAGTTGGCATAGTACTATCAAGTGTCAACAATTCAGCATCATCAGAAATAGCATTAATTTCTTCAATCTTCACAGTCGAAGTAGATGGTGCAGGTAACTTTTTAACTTGCCCATCAACATTCTGTCATTTACCTTTAGCATTCTTTAATGCATAACAATCTTTCTTCATGTGTCCTTTCTTATGAAAATAATGGTATTCAATATCCCTCTTCCTTGATTTACTTCTACTCTTATTTTGTTGCCCATTCTTTTCCTTGTTCTTGCTCCTACCACGTTGTTGATTCTTTCCTTGGTAAAAATCACTAACATTATATGCATCTCCACTCTGAGTGCCAACCATGGATTTTCTACGAATCTCCTCACTCAAGAGTGCTCCACATATGTCATCATAGATGAGTTTACCACCAGGTGCACTATTGCTAATAGCTGTGCAAAACGTATCCCATGATGATGGCAAGGTGCATAACAACAATACTGCTTTCATTTCATTATCTATATCCATTTTCTGATCCTGTAACAACTTTATTTGATGCCGTCTCTTTTTCATATGTATTGCATAACTTCTTCCAAAGCTCCTCTACACTTTCACAGTCTAATATTGTAAAGTAAATGTTGTCTGTCAGGTGCAAGCGAATGGTATACCTAACCATTTCATCTAACTCATCCCAATCATCTTCATCCATGTCAGCAGCTTTCTTTGAAATTCCATTTACTGGCTTCCATTGCCTCCTTTGAATCAGCACATCTTTAATTTGATTCTTCCATAGAGCAAAGTTTGTGCCATCAAAGTTTTATATCTCAAAATGGTATTTGCCCTACAAGTTATGGCTCCTCCTCAAAACACTAGCACTAGACCCTGATCCACCGAATGTGCCTAAGACCTCTGATGGCATGATGGTAAAAAACCGAATAGAATGATAATGGAGCTAGAAGAGTCCAAAGACCAACGAATAAGTGTATAGTTGACAAAACTAGAAATCTAGAAAAATTTTTCTAGAGTATCCTCTGCAAAATGAGCATATGACCAGTGTCAAAATATCATAAAACTGCAACTACTGACATGTTTTCCTGCATAGTGAATCATTGACTCCATTGCATATAATCAGTTACCCAATAGAAGCCAAGTAGGCTTATCGAGCACCTGTGAACAACTATCATACATCTCCTATGGCGAGGCTGGGTAAGTATTCCACCTGCATCACCAAAGAGAACCCGACATCTGGGTATCTCCCAATTAAGAAAACCTCAACACGACCCTCTTTATCAAACGTAAAAGGCTTTATGCAAAGAACGTAACCGCTATATCAATGACCACATGGAGGTACATAAGCGGTATCCACAGAAGCGTACATGGTGTGTATGTGCTCAATATATGAAGTAAAATGACACTAAAGACTGAATACACAACTCAAAAACTATCCAATAACACCTGCAAGTGTCTATCAACTTTGATGTTTTAGGCTCCAAAAACCTGCATAAATTTGCAGCAGCTGCTCCCACCAAAACTGAAACCTTTGAAGAAATCTGTAGTTTTACAAGTGTGTCTGAAAACACAGCCCCAAAGGTTGATATTTATCATCAGAGAAGTACAAAGAATACTCTTCTTGATGTTCTTGGACCTATGTCAAGAGAACTATGTGCAGAAGTACTTCAATATGGCTCCAAAAGACACCCCAAAAATGCTTCAAAAATAGGCTTTGAAAGTAAAGAATGAAGCTTTGAGGAACCCAAACATGTTCAAGGTAATGCCAACCTTAGTCTTTCCTCTTCTTAAGACACCACAAGAGTGTAGCTTAGTGACAAGAGATTTCCATGGTTAAGTGAGCTCCGGGGGGAACAATACTAGGATGGGTGACCTCCCGGGAAGTACCGAGAATCCCTATATTCCTTGATCATTCCCTCGCGCACAACCAACAGCGCCAATAGTGACTTTGGTGACTCGGATGACAAGGTATGCCACGCTTGATGCCTTGGTCGTTGCTTTAGTCGTAAGCCTTGGAGAAAGCCAGGGGGGGCTCACTTCGCTTGCACAAAAGGAACAAAGCTTTTGCATCAAACTACTCTGACACCATTGAAGTATTTCATTGGCAATGCACCACAGTGCACTCTCCTTCTCGCGAGCTCCACGATGATATCCTCGGAGTAGAAATTCCGAGCTCTTAAGCCCATACATGGTACTCTGCATAGAGACTGCAGAATATGTAGAAAACACAGTACATAGGGAGCACGAAGATAGACTTCTTAGGTCTTACAAATGCGGTCGAACTTATACTCTGTGGTTGACTAGCACACTATATGTTTTATTAAAGAACATATACAAAGAAGCATGCAGTGGCCATTTGGCCTTCCACATGGACACTAACGATAACAATAAAAGGTCAGAAGCAATAATCACGTCGCCATTTGACAGATGTTGAATTGTACACCTCTCATCAATAAATTTCACAACCAATCCAATCTTAGCTAAAGCCGAAATTGATAACAGATTCTTCTTCATCCTTGACACAAATAAAACATCTCACAAAGTGAAAGAACTACCATCGATGGTAGTCAAAATGATCTTACCAACTCCCATGACAGGATAAGAGGAGTTGTTGGCGCATGTGATAGTATTCCTTGTAGGGGAAGGCTCGTGTGAAGAGAAGAAACTACGCTGCGAGGTAATATGTTTGGTCGCCCCACTATCAAAGTACCAAACATCTGAGTCTACTGCAGACATGCATTGCTCATGAGAAGATGGGTCAAAACTACAAACAGTAGTAAACGCCCATTCTTCTTCCTGCACAAGATCAACAGAATCTGTTTTTAGTGTAGAGGCCTCTACAACAACCATTCTGGCCTCTTTCTTTTTTGCCTTTTTAGTAGCTAGTTTTGGACAGCTCTTAATGACATGATCATTTGCTTTACATTATTTACAAAACAATTTCTAATTTTTTTATTTCTTCTCATCTTTGTCTATCTTTTTCGAATGTGCAGCGTTTGCAGATTTCTACTGATTAGTAGATGAGCTCCATTTACCTTTGCCCTTCTGACTAGCCAGAAAAGCTTGATTTGCAACACACATAATAGACATGTTTTGCCTAGAGTGATCTTCCTACAATAGAATAGAAACTAACTCCTCAAATGACAAGGCATTTGGATTGCCTTTCATCATCAAACAAAGACTAGAAGCAAAACTCTAATATGAATCAGGATGACCATTCAAAACAGTCTGCACAAGTGAACTGTCAGGAAGAACTTCATCAGTAGAAATCAATTGTTCCTTCAAATCCTTGATCTTTGTTAGAAAACTGTCCATAGAATCACCTTCATTTATGTGCTCAATCTCCAACTGTTTTCGGAGGTAAGAAACATGAGCCACATTCCTAGTCTGATACAATGTGGAAGTGTATCCCAAGCATCCTTGGCTATTCTACAAGAGCAAATGTGAGGAATAATGGCATGTTTGATAGACAAAGCTATCAATGCATGTGCCTGGGCATCTCTGCCATCCCAACAAATTTGCTCTATAGTAGGTGAACAAAAACTATAGCACAAACAAGAATCTACAAAATATCACCATCTTCGACACCTTTTGCATCAGCTTGAGTACCTGCAGTTGTAATAGTTGCAAGTGTGATATGACATTTTTCAATACCTTGCACAATGTTCCACAGTCCTTTTGCAACCAATACCTGCCGCATCATATAAGCCCATAATGGGTAGTTCGTACCATCCAACTTATCCTCAACAACCAACATACTGAATACATCATTGCTTTCAACCATGGCTGGTGACTAAAATACCTTGATGCAGAAAATTGACTGTATCTCAAAAACTTGAACAAAACTACTCAAAAAAATTATGCTAAACTTGTAGCAGATTTAAGATGCTTATATTGGTGAATTAAAACTAGTATATAACTTTGGTACAAAAAGATGAAATTGCCTGCACAAGCACTGCGATAGTGTGTTTAGAAGTCGAAACGAGCTCAAATTGTGATTTCGGCACCACAAGGCAAAGCTGTTTTGATCTCTAAAACACCTTGAGTATGCTCACCAAAATTTGTGTGGTTCTGAGACTATAACCGGAGAGGTATTGATGACACCCTAGTTGAAGCGATGACCTGCTCTGATACCAATTATTGGAGTTAGACGTCTGCATAAGCACATGAACAACAAGAAGAAGCTTGGAGCACAACACACAATACTAAATGTATTACCAATATAATGTATAAAGATAATTAATCCATTAGGGCTATAGCTGTATATACAAGCCGGGGGAAAAAAACCTCCTAAAGAGGGAAAAAAGTGCCCCGCTGGTCCTAGTGTGTTCACACACATCACTACCTAAATATATCAACAACTATAGGTTTCATCATAATCCACACCTTGTGTCTGAGAAAATCCTTTGACCACTAGTGTAGCTTCATATCTAGACACCTTTCCATCTACAAATCCTTTTTTCTTATACACCCATTTACATCCAATTACCTTTTGATTTCTTGGTCTAGGTACCAAGTTCCATGTATCATTCTCAAGTAGAGAATCATGCTCTTTCTCCGATTCTCTTTATCTTAGCTTCTACATATGTTGATGGATCTTCATCTATCTTCAATACGTATGCATAATCCTTAGTTGTGATGTAAAAAGTATCAAAGCTATACCTTATAGGTTGCTTTCTTTCTCTTAAAGACCTTGTTATCTCTGCACTCCTCGAAGTCTCTACCTCATCATGCTCTAGATCAAATCTTGGTCTATCTTCATCTTCAATCTGCATTTCATCACTATATCTATCATCATCTCTTTCATCTTCATATACATGTATCTTAGATTTTCCTTTCCTTCTCTTCATGATCTCTTCAGAATCTGCATGATTGTTTGTTGATCCTGTATATCATGTACTTTTCTCATCAAATGTCACATCTTTTGAAACAAGAAATTGCTTTGTGGATGGACTCCACAACTTGTAGCCCATTTTTTTATCATCATACCTTATAAAGACATACTTCTCTGCCTTGGGCTCTAACTTATGTCTTAATTGAGATGGAACATAAGCATGTTGAGTGTGTGTAGAAGTGCGAGAGACACACAAGAAACACACACAAAGAGCACAAACACAACAAGACACACGAAGAAGATCGATGGCTAGAATAGCTCTCTCTATTGACGATGAATTGAAGTGAAGTAAGAGCTAACAAAAATCCCTAAGTACAAAGTACCACTACATATGAGTGAATCATGTATGTGGTAACATGGGGAAAACACCTCTAACTAGCACTAGAGTAAAAAGTGTCCATGTATAGGAAAAGGGTCACATCAAAGCTACTCGAGGAACACATAAGTGTAACAAACCCCCTGAAGAAAATGATGTGCACACATACAGGGAGTGACAGATCAGCCCCCATAAGGTAATAAGCCTAAAGCTTTGCGAAAAGCTTCAAACTTTTCTCGTGGAAGAGCTTTGGTGAATACATATGCCATGTTATCTTGCGTAGGCACATATACAAAATCAATATCTCGTAAAGAAAAGCATTAAACTCATGTGACATGTACTGACCACCATGATCTATGCGTAGAGTCAAAAGCTTGTTTGAAGAAAAATCTTCAGCCATAGCTAAAAATGCTTTGAAGCAAGAAAATACATCATTCTTTGCTTTTTTAGGGCTTCCTCAAGTATGCAATATGTGCTTCATTATGCACGGCATACAAAGAAGCAAGAGTGTCCCATGCCTGTCTTAATGTAGAACATGACCGAATGTGTGGAATTATATGATGCTTCATAGAAAGCACAATCAATGCATGAGATTGAGCATATTTTCCATCCCATATAAGCTTCTCATGTGTAGGTGGAGAAGGAGTAACCATTGTTCTTGAAGAAGAAGCTCCATCTATGATAGTAGACTGTGAAGTAGAAGAACCTACGGGTCTTTGATCTACATCTACCACTATGTTCCAAAGTTGTTTTGCAACAAGAACATGCTTCATCATGTAACAACACATTGGATAGTTGGTCCCATGAAGTTTATCTTTAGCTTGAAGCATGCCAAACAAGTCAATGTTGCCCACCATTTCATTAAAGAACAATAATGTGACAAAATTTTTACTTCAACAAAAGCTGAAATGAATGCTGAAATTTCAGCTCACAAACTATCACTCTGATGGCAATTCTAACTGTAGGAATGGCTTCAAAATGGGGGTAAAACCCTAGTGTAACTAACTGATGGAAATGTTTCTTGGTTGTTAAACTTCATTGTTCTATGCTTCAAAGCCGATTTGCAATGTTAAAAGTGCACACATGCCGTGACATGAAAAAACAAAACTTGAGAAGGAGTTGAACTTGCTGTGATACCACTATTGGGTGTGTGTAGAAGTGTGAGAAAGACACACAAGAAGCACACACAAGGAGCACAAATGTAGCAAGACACAGAGAGAAGAGGGATGGCGGGAATAGCTCTCTCTATTGATGATGAACTAAACTGAAGTAAGAGTTGAATAATATCCTTAAGTGCAAAGTACCACCACATATGACTGAATCATGTATGTGGTAACATGGGGAAAACCTCTAGCCATCACTATAGTAAAAAGTGCCCATGTATAGGGAGAAGGTTCACATCAACGATACTCAAGGAACACATATGTGTAACAAAAGTGTCTATCAACTTTGTTCTTTAGGCTCCAAAAACCTACATAGACTTGCGGTGGTTGCTCCCACCACAACTAAAAACCTTCAAGAAACTTTTAGATTTACAAGTGTGGCTTAAAACATAGACCTAAATTTGAATGTTCATTTTTGGAGAAGTACAAAGAACACTTTCTTGATGTTCTTGAACGTGTATAAAGAAAACTATCCGTGAAAGTACTCCAAAATGGCTCTAAAAATCACTCCAAAAATACTTCAAAACAAGCTTTGAAAGCAAATAATGAAGCTTTGAGGGCCCAAAACATGTTCAAGGTAATGTGAACCTTAAACTTTCCCCTTCCTCAAGCACCACAAAGTGTAGCGTAGTGGCAAGAGATTGCCGATCAAGAATTGATTTTTTCCCTGATTAGAATAACAAACACTATATGCATCTCCACTATATTTGGTAACCATAGACTTTGTATGAATCTCTTCACTCATAAGTGGACCACAAATGTTGTTGTAGAGAAGTTTTCCACTAGGTGCACTATTACTAATGGCTATGCAGAATGTCTCACATGAGGGTGGCAATGTGCATAATAGGAGAACTAATTTCATCTCTTCATCCATGATCATTTTTTGTGATTACAACTATAAAAATAGTGTATCAAACTCATTTGGATGAGTAGCAACACTATCTATATATTTCATGTGTAAGTTATGAGATACATCTTGTTTGATGCATTGTCCTTCTCATAGGTGTTATACAATTTTTTCCATGAGGTCTCACAATCTAGAACTATGAACATACAATGTCAATTAGGTGCAAGTGAACTATAGACATGACCATATGATCAAGCTCTTACTAATCATGATCATCCATATCACTAGGTTTCTTTATAGGTCCACCAATCGACTTCCATTATCTTCTATGAATCAAGACATCATAAGTCTAATTCTTCCATTAAGGGAGGTGCCATCAATTTTTTTTAAATCTCAAAGTGGTCTTTGCTTTGCAATCTGTAGCTTTCCTTAGAGACACTTGCACTATAGCCTGATCCATCATATGTGCTTAGAAAATAAATGTTTAAGATACTAACAAAACTAAAATGACAAGCAACACTAACACTTTAAAATATATATAGGTACCAAATTTTGGGCTCACACCAAGAACCAATGAAGAGAGTAAAATAATCATATGTATCTGCTAACAACTCCCACTTCAAATACAATGTCTGGTAGCTCTCATAGCATACATGAGACTACAAACAATAGACTGATGAGGAATTCGGTCATCATGCATATTGGATATGTGAAGTACTTTGGTTATGTACTCACTCGAAGATAATTACATGCATATCTTACTCCTATCATTGATAATCCTCATACTAAGTATACGTTTAGCCTCTCCCAAATCTTTCATGTCAAAATTTTGACTCAGCTTTGCCTTCAAGAGAGACAAGCCTTTTGAGAACTTCCCAACAATCAACATATCATGAACATAAAGTATCAAGCACTTCAAGTTTTCCATGTGCAAATCTCTTAGTGCAAAGATAATATTCCTCATTTCTTCAAGAATAGCCTTGTTTTAGACTCAAGAAATGACAAGTAGGAGATGGTTGAACCACACCCTAAGAGGGAGGATTAGGAAGTAATCCTCAACCATGGCTTTTGGGGCAAGTGGTTAGCTCATTGTACTCCTATCTAGTAAGTCATAAGTTCAAATTCCACACCTTGGGACTTCATGAATGCATTGAAATTTTGATGCCACTATCCAGGTGACTACTTAAGTCCATATAAGCTCTTCTTGAGCTTACATGCTAGATTCCTTTGCCATGAACTACATAACCCTCTGGTTGTTCAATATGGATATAAGTTGTAAGATCTTCATACAAGAAATTAGTCTTCACATCCATTTGGATTAGCATCAAGTTTCCTTTTGCAAGTAATCCAAGCAACACATGTAATGTAGACATCTCACCAATCAGTGAGAGGATTTCCTCAAAATTAACTACTTGTTTTTGCTTGAGTCTTTTGCAATTAGCCATGTTTAATACTTTGGAGGAACACTATCTAACTTTAATTTCAACTTATATACTCATTGACATGGTGAAGCTTTCTTGCATTTTGGCAAAGGTATCAATTCCCAAGTATCATTCATATGAATAGCATCAAGTTCACTCTCCGTGACATGATCATTTGTCTGCATAGAGTCCTTATAATAAGAAGGCTCATCCTCTCCGTCAAAGCAATTATTGATCATCACAAACAAGTTCTCTTTGAAAAGACATAAATAAAAGTGATTGATGCTAACACTAAGGCCATCATAGCCCAAGGTGTTGAGGATAAAGTCTTGTACAAGCTTTCTTACCAAGCAATCGATTCCCATCATTTGGCACAAGAGATATGGACGTACATCCTATTTAACCAAGATCTCAACATCTCAATCGGTTAAGGGGTTTCCCAAAATTAGCCAAGTGCAAGATGTATGTCAAACTTGCATTCAAGAAAAGCAACACAAGGCTCCTGTTCTGAAAGAGAATTCCACCCAAGCAAGGAATCCTCTAGCCCTAGTCCACATGGATCTTTGTGGACCAATGAATATCCCATCACTTAGTGGTTCACTCTACTTTTTTTTTCTTAGTAGATGATCACACATGATACATATGAGTCTATTTCCTCCAAACATGAATGGGGGGATACATGTCTTTTGAGTTTCATGCCTTTATGGTTGAGTGTGGGATAAAACTCTAATTTACAATGTTGTATATACCCAATAAAATGGAGTTCTTGAAAGAAAGAAAAAATCTCTCATGAAAATGACAAGGTGTATGGTCAAAAGTGAGGCTTTACCAAATAGCTTTTGGCTTGAGGATGTAATGTGTGCAACATATGTACTTAACAGGTGTCCCACCAAAGCACTACAATTGATCACTCTATATGAGGCTTGACATGGTTGTAAACCATATGTTGCTCATCTATGTGTCTTTGGTTGTCCAGTATATGCATTAGTGCTCGAGCAATAATGTAGAAAATTGGATGATAAAGTAGTGCAATGTATTTTTGTTGGGTACAATTCTGAAAGAAAAGGCAATCATCTGTATCATGTTTTTGTGGAAGATGCAAATCAGCCCTTCCTTTCTTTTACCAAGGAGATGTCAAATAGCTTGAAGGATGTGTATGACACTTTTGTACCTCTTTTTATAAGTGGATAGTCAAGTGCTAGTCCAAATGAGGCAATTTTTCAACCTTTATAGGTTCCAAATGATGACATGAATCATTCCAACTTTCTGATACATATTTACATGATGCACTTGTTGACGAGAGGGTCGACATACAAGAGGCTAAAACTATGCCTAAATGGTAGGTGTTGACTTCGAGAGATAACAAATTAGATGCACCTTTGTCATGTTGTACTTGTTTAGCCTCTCGTATTGCTTCTTTGCATCCAATTGTTATGCAATGGCTATCTCTAGTTTTTATGATGAGAATGATCCTCTTTCTTTTGATGAAGCACATACTTTAGAAATTTGGATGGTTGTTATTAAATGAGAATTTGATGTTGTTATGAAGAATGGTACTTGTTCGTTATCATATTTTCCTCTAGGAAAAGGGCCATTGGCACTAAATGGGTATACAAGCTAAAACATAAACTTGATGGAACAATTCACAGGTATCAGGCTAGGCTTGTTGCCAAAGGTTATGCTCAAGAGAGAGGCATTGATTTTGATAAGAACTTTTCTCCCACATGCCAAATGACCATTTTTCATAGCATTTGTGCACTTGAAGCTCATCATGGTTGGAATGTACATTGATCAAACATTAAAAATGCATTTTTGAATGGTGATTTACATGAAGAAGTGTATGTTTTTGAACCCCATGGTTTTTTGCAAATAGGGCATGAAAACAAGGTGTGTAGATCGAAAAAGGAATTATATGGTTTGAAGCAAGCACCATGTGCTTGATATGAGAAGATACATGCCTACATGCTAGTACATGGTTTTGAGAATAGTCCAACTGAGAGCACCTTATATGTTAAGCATGCAGATGATGTGTTGGAGCAAACCAATCACAAATTGGTGATTATACAGATCTTGGAGAATGCTTATGGTCAGAATGAAGCAAAGGAAGACTTTTGCAAAATTAAGAAGAAGTCAGAATGTTGTCTTGTACACATATGTACATTAGCATAGTCATAGATGACTTAGATCTTTTATTCAGTAAGAATTATGTACAAATTATCTATAAATACCTTGAGAAAAGTCGGGGCATGTATGAGAGCATATGTGACAATAGTTACAAGTCAAGAATTAGGGAGATAGAAGCTATGAGATAGTGGAAAGTGAATTTGTGTTTGCTCTCATCACTCAGTTGTAGTTTTCTGAGTTAATGAAGAAATATTGCGCCCGATCTTTTCGTGTCTGCTCCTTCTGTGTTTGATCATTAGCAAAATCCTTTTGAGGATATCTAAATTGTTAGTTAATGAGCCTGTGACCTGAATTTCAGAGTCCAATTGTAAACAGGCTAGGAGAATTGTGAATAGGAACATTCATATGTGTTGAATGTCTACAGTTCTCTGAAACAGGCGCAAATTTCGTGTTTAATCTTTTGGTCAGTGCTCACTCCATAGTTTAAAGTTTTGTGCAAGCAAGCACTTAATCTTTAAGTTGGAAGGTGATCTACTCGTGGCTAAAAGCATTTGGCAAAACGGGTTAGATATTGTGAGAATCAAAGTTAAGAAGTTAGGGGTGTCTGAATCGACTTCTCAGAAGTACAGTTTCTGACATAGGTAACTTGAGAAGTTGATTTCTCAAGCTACACTTAATCTTTTGGAGTAATTCAACTTGGAATAGTTGCGCAATCTCTAGGAGATGATTCGTACAAAGTTTCATAAAAAACTTTACACGTTTGATAAGTCAATATAAGGAAATAGTGCAGCAGACTTTTCTGTGTATCACCTTCTTCACAGATTTGTTCATCTTTTGATAATTAGAAGTTGATCCTCTAAATGTGTGAAAGGTTTTGACTTATTCTTGGTATAGAGGTGCTCTAATCACAAGAATAAGTTGTTCTTTTGGAGATTAACATTCTCCATCAGTGGTATCAGAGCAGGAGACATCAATTTGAAGAAAAGGAGGATCTCGACTGCTGCAGATTCAAGAGATTCAACATTTGAAGGATCAAGAAGTGAAAGCTTGGAGTCAAAGCTCGAGGAGAAGACAAATTGACATCAAGAAAGGCAAAAGGAGTTCAATTCGAAGTAAAGGTACATACATTGTTTGTAAAGCTTGAAGATTTCAATACACAGGTGGATACAAGATGGGAGAAAGCTTGCAGATTGATAAGCTAGATAGGGAGAACTATCCAGCATGGTCCATGAGGATGGAAGCACACCTCATGAGCAAAGATCTTATATCATTTATTACAGGAGATGAAGAAAAACCAGAATTTGCAGATCCAAGTATTCCTACTAGGGAAGAACTTGCAATGTTGAAGACTTGGATGAGAAAGGATGCTCAAGCAAGGAGTATCATCTACATGGCTGTAAATGATTACCTTCTACCTCACATCAGAGGTTTAGAAAGTGCTACAGATGTTTGGAATGCCTTGGAAGAGCATTTCCAAAATACAACTAAGTCAAGGAAGTCCTCACTATGGGCTGAGTTTACAACTTTCAAGAAGAAGAGCTCACAATCAATTTCAGATTATGTGGCAAGGATGAAAGATATTGCAGATAGCTTGGGAGCAGTGGATGAAGACATTGAAGAAGAAAAGTTGGTAAGACAAATACTTACAGGTCTAAGAGGTGATGAGAAGTGGAAGCCTTTTATATTGTCCATAGAATTGTCACTTGATCACTTTACTCCTGACCTTAATCAATTGCTAGGACACATGCTAACCTTTGAGCAGGATCTTAAAGGAGACAATGATAGAAGTACAAGTCAAGCTATGTACTCCAAAGATAAGAAAAAGAATGGCAAGGGAAAGCAATCAAATGAGGATGAAGGGAACTCAAATCAAGCCAACTTCACAAAAGGGAAGACAAATTTCAGAGGTAAAGGAAGAGGAGGTAAGAACAAAGATAATGCTAAAGCTTGTTGGATTTGTGGCAGAACAAATCATTTGGCAAATGATTGTTGGTATAACAATCAAAGTGGAGGATACAACAATCAGAATTATAGTCAAAGAGGTAGAGGAGGCAGAAACCAAAGAGGCAATTTCAGAGGAAGAGGTGGTAGGACATCATATGGTAGAGGAGGTGGAAGAAACTTCCAATCTCAGTCCTACAACAATAATTATTACAATTATGCATCAGATCAGAAGGATGACATGACTCTTATCTTGAATGCAACTCATGAATGAATGGGAGAAGATCAAAGAGTGTTTTATATTGACTCAGGGTGCAGTAACCATCTGAGTGGGAATCTATCCTTGATGACTGATATGGAAGCAAGGGTGAATGGACATACAGTTCAAACAGGTGACAATACTAAACATAAAGTGGAGAGCATTGGATCAGTGAAGACAAAGAGTGGAAGTACACTTCTGAGCAAGGTACTTTATGTCCCTACTATTCCTAAAAATTTGATAAGTGTAGGGCAAATTGTGGAGAAAGGACATGAGGTAAGATTTACAAATGATGGTGTCTATGTACAAGATCCAAATCAGGGATATAGAACCATAATTGCAGGTAAAAAGGAGGGAAGATTGTTTACTCTCAAAGTCCAAGGTAATGTAGGACATGCATTGTTTACCTATGGAGGTCAAAAGGTATCTGAATTAGACCTATGGCATAAGAGGCTAGGTCATTTCAATGAGAGAGCTATAAAGGAGATGTCAAAGAATCAGGTGGTGCTTGGATTGCCAAACATTGAAGGGCAACATATGGTGTACAAGTGTGAAGCTTGTCAATTAGGTAAAGCACATAAAAGTTCTTATAACAAATCAGGGTACAAGTATTCAAACATGCTTGAATTGGTTCATACAGATGTATGGGGTCCCTCAAGGGACTATAGCATAAATGGATCCAGATATTATGTGTTGTTTGTTGATGATGCAACCAGGTGGATTACTTTGTATGTAATCAAGGACAAATCAGAAGTCTTCAAGACATTCAAACATTTTCATGCTTATGCAGAAAGGATCACAGGACAAAAGCTAAAGAGGTTAAGATCAGATGGAGGGGGAGAGTATTTCTCAAAAGAGTTTGATGATTATTTGTGGAATGCAGGTATCAAAAGAGAAGTAACTTGCAGGTACTCCCCTCAACAAAATGGAGTAGCAGAAAGGAGGAATAGGACTCTTGTAGAGTTTGCAAGAGCCATGATGAAGGAAAAGAATTGTCCAAATTACTTATGGGCAGAAGCTATTAACACTGCAACATATCTTGTGAATAGGTTGCCTTGCAAAGCTTTGGATGGAGGAACCCCTTATGAAGCATGGTGGGGTAAGAAACCTAGTCTTGATCATTGTAAAGTATTTGGATGTATTGCATATGCTTATGTTCCTTCACAATTAAGACATAAGCTAGAACCAAAAGCAGAGAAGTATGTGTTTATTGGATATGATGATAGACAAATGGGTTACAGGTTGTGGAGTCCATCCACAAAGCAATTTCTTGTTACTAAAGATGTAACATTTGATGAGCAAAACACATGGTATACAGGATCACCAAATGAGTATGCAGGTGTTGAAGAAATTCAAAGGAAAGGAAAGGCAAAGGTAAAGGTATGTGAAGAAATTGTTGATGAAGTTGACTCTAGATGTAGAGTGCAGGATCATGTAGAAGAAGGGCCAAGATTTGATCCAGAATCAAATGAGGCTGAAACATCAAGAAGTGCAGAAATCAGAAGATCTACAAGGGAAAGGAAAGAGCCTATAAGGTATAGCTATGATACATCTTTCCTAACAACAAGAGATTATGCTTACATTGTGAAAACAGAAGAAGATCCAACCACTTATGAAGAAGCCAAAGGTAAACAGAATTGGGAGAAGGCAATGCAAGAAGAGTATGATGCTCTACTTGAAAATGAAACTTGGGAATTAGTACCAAGACCAAAGAATCAGAAGGTCATTGGATGCAAGTGGGTATACAAAACAAAGAGGTTTGCAGATGGTAAGGTGTCTAGATATAAGGCTAGACTTGTGGTTAAAGGTTATGCCCAAACTTATGGGGTAGATTATGATGAAACCTTTAGTCCTGTTGCTAAGATGTCTACAATTAGGACATTGATTGCTATTGCTGCTTGCAAAGGATGGAAATTATCACAATTGGATGTGAAGAATGCATTTCTTAATGGTTACATTGCAGATGAAGTATATATGGAGCAACCAGAAGGTTTCATGGAGTCAATTGGATCAGATTATGTGTGTAAGCTCAAGAGAGCTTTATATGGGTTGAAGCAAGACCCAAGAGCTTGGAATTACAGATTGGTCAAGTTCTTGAATGAATGTGGATTTCAAGCATCAAAGGCAGATAGTAGCTTGCTAGTGAAGGCAAGTGAAAATGGATATATTTACATGTGCATTTATGTTGATGATATTATTGTTACAGGAACAGATGCTCAAGGAATCAATGAACTCAAGAAGCAAATAGAGAAAGAGTTTAAGATAAGTGACTTGGGAAACTTATCTTATTTTCTAGGAATGCAGATTGTGTATACTCAACATGGAGTATATGTTTCACAAGAGAGATACTTGAAGAATCTTCTAGTCAAGTTTAACATGGAAGATTGCAGGACCTCAACCACTCCATTGGAGGTAAATCATAAATTAAGCAGGTATGGAGGTGAAGAGTTCAATGACATGAAGAAATATCAGAGTTTGGTAGGTAGTCTAATCTATGCTACCTTGACAAGGCCAGATCTATCATATGCAGTAGGTGTGTTGTCACAATTCATGCATTGTCCAAAGAAGACTCATTGGATTGCAGCCCAAAGGGTACTCAGATATATCAAGGGAACCCTAAGTGAAGGTTTGTATTATGGTTTCACTTCTGACACAAGAATCAAAGTGTTTAGTGATGCAGATTGGGCAGGTGACTCAGATGATAGAAGGTCTACTCATGGATATCTATGTTATGTTGGAGACAAGTTAGTGTCTTGGTGTTCAAAGAAGCAACACACAGTTGCTTTATCATCCACAGAGGCTGAGTATAAGGGAATGGTAGAAGCTGCAAAAGAAGTTATATGGTTGAAGACCTTGATGAAAAGTTTTGAGACTGATCATAGTACTCCAATAATTTTTGGAGACAATATGAGTTCTTTGTATTTGGCAGCTAACCCTGTTTTTCATGCCAGGACTAAGCATATAGAGATACAGTATCATTTCTTGAGGGAAAAGGTACTTGATAAAGAGATTGAAGTGATGTACACTCCAACAAAAGAACAAGTGGCAGATATGATGACAAAAAGCTTGGATGGACCTAAGCTACAGAGATTCAAGGAGATGGCAGGAGTGAAGAAGAATGGAATAATCACAATTAGTGATTGAGGGGGAGCTGTTGGAGCAAACCAATCACAAATTGGTGATTATACAGATCTTGGAGAATGCTTATGGTCAGAATGAAGCAAAGGAAGACTTTTGCAAAATTAAGAAGAAGTCAGAATGTTGTCTTGTACACATATGTACATTAGCATAGTCATAGATGACTTAGATCTTTTATTCAGTAAGAATTATGTACAAATTATCTATAAATACCTTGAGAAAAGTCGGGGCATGTATGAGAGCATATGTGACAATAGTTACAAGTCAAGAATTAGGGAGATAGAAGCTATGAGATAGTGGAAAGTGAATTTGTGTTTGCTCTCATCACTCAGTTGTAGTTTTCTGAGTTAATGAAGAAATATTGCGCCCGATCTTTTCGTGTCTGCTCCTTCTGTGTTTGATCATTAGCAAAATCCTTTTGAGGATATCTAAATTGTTAGTTAATGAGCCTGTGACCTGAATTTCAGAGTCCAATTGTAAACAGGCTAGGAGAATTGTGAATAGGAACATTCATATGTGTTGAATGTCTACAGTTCTCTGAAACAGGCGCAAATTTCGTGTTTAATCTTTTGGTCAGTGCTCACTCCATAGTTTAAAGTTTTGTGCAAGCAAGCACTTAATCTTTAAGTTGGAAGGTGATCTACTCGTGGCTAAAAGCATTTGGCAAAACGGGTTAGATATTGTGAGAATCAAAGTTAAGAAGTTAGGGGTGTCTGAATCGACTTCTCAGAAGTACAGTTTCTGACATAGGTAACTTGAGAAGTTGATTTCTCAAGCTACACTTAATCTTTTGGAGTAATTCAACTTGGAATAGTTGCGCAATCTCTAGGAGATGATTCGTACAAAGTTTCATAAAAAACTTTACACGTTTGATAAGTCAATATAAGGAAATAGTGCAGCAGACTTTTCTGTGTATCACCTTCTTCACAGATTTGTTCATCTTTTGATAATTAGAAGTTGATCCTCTAAATGTGTGAAAGGTTTTGACTTATTCTTGGTATAGAGGTGCTCTAATCACAAGAATAAGTTGTTCTTTTGGAGATTAACATTCTCCATCATGATGCACTTTTGATCATTGTTGTGTTCATTGTATGCTGCTCATTGGTCCTAATGAGAAGCATATTGTTGAATTCAAGGATAACTTGCATGCCTCTTTTGAGATGTATTGCATCATTATTTGGGCATTCAATTTATGCAAGTTGATTGAGGAATAGCTTTGTGTCAAACAAAATATATTGACAAGTGTTCATGATGTTGGAGATGCATTTGATGTTGTTCTCTATGAACAAGTTGCTGGATGCTTCATTTAATTATGCATATCTTGGTCTGATAGTCAATTTTTTGTCTCTCAAATGAGCAGGTTTATGCATTGCCTAGGTGTCAAGCATTAGCAAGTGGTTAAGTGCATGTTTCGCTACTCGAGTGGTACCAAGATACTTAGATTGCTTTATCCCAATGGGGGATCGTTAATGCCATATTTACATGATTTTTGACTCAAACTGGGTTGGTTGTTATGACACTGTGTCCACCAATGGTTTTTGCTTCATGCTTGGTAGCTCATGCATTGGTTGAGCAACAAGTAGCATAATATGGCCACTTCTAGTTGTGAGGTTGGCTATAGGGGAGCTTTCATGGTGATTGTTAAGTGTGTGTGGCTCACATGCTTGGTTGATTTGGGTGTACCATGCTCCAGGGACTTGTTTCAGTCCATATAATGCCTTCTTCAACTTAGATACCTTGTTCTTTGAATGGGATCCTCAAACCCTAGATTGTCAACGAGTAAAATGAAGTAGGAAGATCTAATCAAGACCCATGTTGACATTTTTTTGCACAAGTCAACATGCACCGACTCTAGAGGATAGCTTCCTTTGCTCTTTCTTTCTTGTGGAAAGGACTTCATCTATTGCTTGCCCATCATGCAAGCTTCATATGGTTCCTTCATCTCTACAATCGATGGTAGATGTGCAATCATACCCTTGTGATGCATCTCTGTTAATATAGGGTATCCAAATCTCTCATGTCATAGCTTACTTGTGCCCACATCTACAGTAATTGTAAGATGAGACAACTCATACAAGTTGTTTCTCCTTATGTCAGACCCAACAATGTTGTTGTTACAATCCATAATCTTAGCTCCTGACTTAATGAAAGATACTTCGTGACCTTGATTAGTTATATAAGCTATTGAAAGTATATTTCGTTTGATTTGTGGAACATACAACACATTTGAAAGCTTTATGATATCCCCATTAGAGTGAATGAAAGAAATTGTACCTTCACCTTTGCATGACATCTTTCATTATTGCCTACCTTTATTGTGATGGGTTCCTTTAGATGTTGTAAGGAATTGTAAAGGTCTTTTCTGTTCATCATGTCAAGGCACTACTATCCAACACCCATGATTCATCTATTCTTGAATGTTTAGTCAAGGAGCATACCTCCTCTATCCTAACAAATGACTAAAGCTCTGTTTCTTTAGTGTTGGAAAAATCCTTGCCCTTGTCACCTTTTGAAGAGCCATTCTTCTCTTCTCGCCTTCTTGATGCGACAAGCTTGAATTCTATGGCCTTTCTTCTTGTAGTGGAAACACTATCCCTTGAACTTCTTTTTGTCATTATTCTTTTTGTCATTCTTCTTTTTGCCTCCATGTTTTGAAGATTCGGCTTTGCCCCCTTTGGCATTTTCTATGAATGCAACATGTGTTAGACTCAAGAAATGATAGGCAGGAGATGGTTGAACCACACCCTAAGAGAGAGGATTAGGAAGTAATCCTCAACCATGGCTTTTGGGGCAAGGGGTTAGCCCTTCATACTCCTAGCTGGTAGGTCATGAGTTCAAATCCCACAATTGGTATCAGAACCTAGGAAGTAGGCTTGGGCAAGCTAGATGGAAGGCATGCACGTCACTTTCAAAGGTGAGCTTAACAAAGATTAGACGTATCTCCCAATCCGTAGGTCAAACTTAGACGTGTAAGATACCATTGGAAAGCTCTTGGAACAAACTTTCCAATGCAATCACTATATTGAGGATCCAAGAGACTTAGCATGGGTGAGAACTAGGTTCAAGATACTGAGGTTGAGAACAAGGGGCTCAAGAGACGAAGATTGCGAACAAGGCAAGTCCGTAGGCAAGTGGCCAAGAAGCGAAAAGGCAAGATTCAAGACACCAAGGTTGAGAGCAAGGGTTCAAGATACCAAGGTTGAGAACAAGAAGGTTCAAGAGACTGTGTGAGGGTGAGGACATCAATTCAAGGGGAGATCAAGGATTGATCATTGAGGACAATGATCTCTAGAAGGGGAAGAGAGTGTTAGACTCAAGAAATGAGAGGCAGGAGATGGTTGAACCACACCCTAAGAGGGAGGATTAGGAAGTAATCCTCAACCATGGCTTTTGGAGCAAGTGGTTAGTCCATCATACTCCTAGTTGGTAGGTCATGAGTTCAAATCCCACAACATGTCCTTTGTTGCCACCACTCCTTACCTTGAGCCGCAACTCCTCCTCCATGATTAAGGCACTAATTTCTTCAAAAGTTAGAGGTTAAGGTTTGATTTGAGTGTTAAGAGAAGTTTCCAAATCATGAAACTTTGGTGCACAGTCTAAAGAATAATGTCGAGCTAGCTCCTTGCTTGCATTTTGTACATCTTCTCCCACCATTTGATCCTGTAGATTCTTTATGTGAGTGATAAACACCTATGCAGTCGCCCCATCAACAAATCTTTCTATTGCTAGCCGATTCCCCAAATTTTGAATCCATGTTTGATTATGGGTTTCATATTTATTTCTCTATATGTTCCATGCTTCACAAGCCTTGGTAGTGTGCTGAGTGAGAGTAAGAAACACTATCAATAGTAATGTAAATAGAACCCGGAGTGCATATGCATTTCTACATTTCCAAACACGTAGAAGATTATCATCAAGAGGAATCATTTGATCAAGATTATTTGGATCAGGTGTTTCTTGGGGATCATGATCAGTCCCAATAATAGTCTCTAGAAGCTCATATGAATCAAGGATAAAAGTGTTTTTAAACTTCCATAGGGCTTACCTTATGTGAAGGTTAGTGGTTGTATCCACAACATTACGACTATCGGCATCATTGCTACTCTTGCTTATGCTACATCTATTCCTGTTGATGAACCACCTTGATTCCCAACTGTAGGTGATGATGAACTACTTGACATCTTCTCTCCTTTGTCATTGAAGCCTCTGCAATCTCTATGTTTTTGCTTATGCACCACTTAGAACCTCTTGAACTCTGATACCACGTAAGAAATAATAGTACAATGAAATAGACCAATAGACAAGGTTGAGAGAAAAATGCAGAAAAAGATAGATGCAGTTGAGAGATAGAGAATTCAAATTCCCAAATTTCCAAGAGTAATGATGCTACAAAGATGGTTTTGTCCACCCATGCACTCCCAATGTGGAGCTTAGATGATGACTCAAGCAAGTGCTAGATGAAGGGCTTACCAGTGCACAATGCTATATAGAGCTACACATGGTTATATAGATTTTATAAGGAGAATCGATATAGAGAAAAATAGTTGAGAGATACAAAATAGTCTGTAAAATATGAGGAAGGATCATCTCTAGTTGCATGTTGTGATTTAGATTGGGTAGGAGATATTGATACCAAAAAAATCAGTTTCTAGACACTGCTTCTCTTTAGGATCTTGGATTTTCTCTTGGATCAATAAGAAGCAAACAATTATAGCATTATCTTCTATTGAAATTGAGTACAGAGCAACATGTGTTTTAGCATGTGAAGTAGTATGGTTGAGCAAGATTCTATGGCACAAATGAATACATGGATATGAGGCTACGTAGCTAAAGTGTGACAACCAAAGTTGCATGGCCATTACCAGAAATCCTATTTTCCATGCATGTACCAAGAAAATAGAAATTTAGTATCATTGTGTGCATGAGTTGATTGAGGATAGCGTCATGGAGATAAGCTATTGTCTAACTAAAGGAAATGGAGCAGACATCTTCACCAAGGCTCTTGGGAGGGAGAAACTTTATCAATCGATTCCAAAGCTTGGTATATGATCGAGGAAGTAGTTCACCCTAGGGTGGACATTGAGGGGGGGTGGTGTTAGATATCCTCAATACTCCACCCTAACGTAACTAAAAAAAATCCATGGTTCTCTAAGTTGTAAGCCCCCCCCCCCCACTATGAGAAGAATCCATTTGGAGAGCCTTGGCATTTGTGGAATCCTAACTTCCAAGTTAGATGAGGTCTATATGAACATTGATGGCAATAGATGATCTTTGTGAGCCTAGCCATGAGGTTAGGTAGGGCATAAAATTCTAGGCCATTGGGTTGCCATTCAAGTAAAACATAAAGGGCTTGTGGTGCCATGCAGTTTCCCCATAGAACCTTAATAGGGAGGATTGCAAAAGGGGCTTATCCTCTTCTACAAGGTATGAAGGGGATATCCTCTTGGCCCATAGGGCTGAGATGGTAGGACTTCTGGTCGTGGAGATATTGTTGGAAATTATATTTTGCCATTATTTTACCCCTCCAGACTATGTTTGCCTATACCAACTCCCATTGTAAAAGTTGTATAAGCATGGCCTTTGAGAAGATTTAGATATCATTGCATACTAGTAACCCTTTCGTTTAGATTTTGTTAGGTATATTCTAGCATAGTATATTGTCTTACATATTTGTGGCATGTCCATTGAACTCAATGGGGAGACATGTGTTCTCTTTACCGCCTTATCAATACTCCCCCACTCTATCTATTGTGACTTGCTTTAGACCCAAGTCTAGTTTTCTTGATTCAATCTCTAGTCCGTTATCTTGAATTTCCATTCTTACACTTGATTGGCTAAATCTTGTCATAAATATGGGCTTACCTTCAATAAAAGTTCAAGTGTGAGAGTGCACTTTGCCTATGATTTTCTCAATCCCTCGACACTCTCAAGTAATTTATTATATGAGGCACTAAGCATTACCATAGGAGCTTTCCTCAATCCTAATATTGTCTCATAGGTGTGCACAATTACTTCTTCATCATTTGGTTCACTTCCCATTAATTTCTCATATAAGGATTGGATGTCCTCTATTCCGCATTTCTTGCTAAATTCAATATCTTGTGTTGGAGGCCTTTGGTGTTGTTCTTTTTTAATCTAGATTATTGCACTTTCTTCCATAATCTCCCTTGTCAAGGTTCCTCCAAATCTAAGACGATTAGTTTTTATGGAAATACAACTTCATCATTATGGCCTTTTATTCTATCATTTTTTTAGATTTCAATGCTAGCTCAATCATTCTTACAATTCCTTAAGTGTTATTTTTTAGTATCTCCTCTAGCACAATATTTTTCATGATCCTAAATCCATGGACCAACTTTAATTCTAACTTGATATGCTTTCAACAACATGGCAACGTCTTCAAACATTGGATCTACTAAAATTGAGCCCACCTCAATACATTGTATTCTATCATCCTTGGAATCTGGTCTAGCTTCTTGGTTCCTATTATCCTCTAGTTGAGTGTGAATATCTTCTATTAGTGTTCGAGCTTGTGAGATTTTGCTCTCTAATTCATTCACTTTTTTTTGTTCAAATTCCTTTTTATTTTTTCTACTTTCTCTTTCCATTATGAACTTTCTTAAATGTCCTAGGCTTGAAATAATCACTAGAGTTATCCATCGCTATTGATGTGACTTCCTTATCAATTGCAACTTCACCTTTTTATTCTCATGCTCATTTGTACTCATGTTACAACTAATATTGGGGAAAAGTTTTTAGTCTCACTATTTGATGATGTTTTCACAATTTGCACCATATTGAAAGGAATTTTGATAAGAGCCCCCTTTAGTCTTGAGATTAGTCCTTGAATAGATGTTCTTCTCTAGAATCGCCACAAAAACATATTCCAAACTTACATGGTGGAAATATAGGAGGATTTGGAGAATCTCGAATGAAACGTTGTCTACATACGTATAGTAGGGATATCTAAAAATTATGACTCTAGGTTGCAATCCTTGAGATGATATATATTTGGAGACATACCTCATGCTTGCTCAAGTTTTCCTCTACATATCTCACTAACATTGTGTTAGGTGGATCATAACTTGAGTATTCATGTCCCTACCACGGGGATGACGAAGGATATGTATCATCAAACGTTCCTTTTAAGGCTCCCAATGTTCTTGGTTAGGAAATTGACATATTGGGTGACCTATTGTAATAGTAATCTCATCTGGAGTGATATGGACATGCTTGCTTTTGAGCACAATATGCCCTTGTATCACTTGGAGTTGGCATGGAACTTACTCTATTACATGTGATAGTGGGATACCCACCTTCACAATTGGAACATCTTTCAAAGGTTTTAACTCTTTGAGGTGGGGCTAGCTTGGCTTCATCATCAATGTTCATGCCCAAATGCTTGGCTATTTTCTTAGCAATGCCTTCAACATTCAAAATGGGTTTCTCATCTTTCATGTTCCCATAAGTGCTACTCTTATCTTCTCTTGCTCGTGATAATAGGTCATGGAGAAAATAATATTCTAGATATAATGAGTATTTGATGCATGTCTTCAAGATTTCACACCTCTTGATTATACAAGGGCACATAATAATCCATAACGTTCCATCAACCAATCTAAAAACAAAGATATTAGCTTTGCTTGAGACAAAAGTTCATTCATTGGACATCAATCCAAAGATTGCTTCAATCTTCCAAATGCAAGTCTAACATTTGCAACATAGTATTTATGCGAGAAAACACAAGAGCAATAACAGAGAAGAGAACAAACATGATAGAATTTCAGAAATTCACTACTAACAACAAGTATAAAGATGATGGGGTTGTCCACCTGTGTGCTTTTAAAGTAAAGCTTAAATAATTCTCTCAATTGGTCTAATGTGGTCTACTGCGATGGTGCAATTGTGAGCGATTTGGATGCATGAAAGAATGAAGAATTTCATTCATCGAAGTTTGCATTGAAAAAAGAATGGACTGCCTCTAAGTTTTTTTTTTTTTTAAAGTTTATTTATTTTTTGGCCTCTAAGTTGTCTAAGGTAGTATATGGTCAAGTAAATCCTGTGTATTGAAGAGTTCAGGCTCCCCGGAATTTTCTTCTCGAGAGCTTTGAATGATCGCGCATCGTCAGTGTGGGCTTCTACTGTTACGGTTAGGCCCCTGCATGTATCAGTCGTTAGCACTATCGAGCACCTTCTCTGTTTTATGTACTTTGTCTTATCAGTTTTCTCCCCTTTATGATTCAGTTCTTTCACTTGTAGGTCGCAGCTTAGCACGACTTTGAGGGGTGGGAATCTATACCTGGAGTCCTGGTCACAAGTCCTGTTCGTTCAAGAGAAGAGGAACTTCGCTATATCCATGGGACGTGGTGATGGTGGGGGCCCGAACCGTCAGGGTGGACGTGGCAGAGGAGGTGGAGGGGGCAGAGGAGGAGGTCGAGGTGGAGGAGGAGGTGGTGGTGGTGGCCGTGGTGGACAGCAGAGGTGGTGGGATCCTCAATGGCGTGCCGAGAAACTCAGGCAAATGAGAGCAGATGTAAACCGTTTTTAATGTTGCTCAACCATTGCATTTCAGCTCCATATCCTTTTAATTGTTTGCTTATTATTGAGAACGTATTCGTGAGAAAGGTACATTTAAGCATAGTTTTTCATGCGTAATTGCACTTCCCACTCATAGGGGTGGGAAAGTTGGAAAAGAAGTATAAAAGATATTTATTTTTTTTAATTGATTTTTTTTTTCAATACCTGAATCATAAGTCCCAACGAAACATATAACCATATATATGTATTTATTTTATTCAAATTATGGTTTATGTTAATCATACACCGATTTAAAATAACCTCCAATTAAAGCAATTACTTTGTGAATAGTCTTAGATTAACTAGAATTGCTATCATCATCATTAGAGCTTTCATGAACATGATCATCATCGTCATCGATGGTCTCATCATGGGAAATCTTTTTACCACTTCAAAAGTGGTATTTTTTTTTCCCGCTATACAGGTGTGTGTGTGTTTTGGTCCTGATTGTTTTTTCCCCGCTCCAGAAGCAGGGAATTGTATTCAGAAATGTCCCCCCCCCCAAAAAAAAAAAAGAAAAAAAAAAAATGAAAAAAAAAAACTCAGATGCGGGAAAATGTGGGGAAAATTTTTCCATGGGTGGAATATGGACGATGCATTTAAGTGCTTATTTATGCACTCGGTGAATGGTTTTCATTTCCGATTCATGTGCACTCTTAACAATATTGTGCTTCTAAGTATGGAACGCTTCCTAACTTGTTATTCCATTTGCTCTCAGCTCATGCTATCATAAAACTCTTATAAGACTGTTGGATGTTAAAGAGAGACATAGAAATCATGAAATGTGCTGTAAATATGGCATGCTTTAGGCTTGTAAATATTTAAGATATGATCGATTCTTATACTATGAATTCAGTAATGAAGATCATCATTATTGTTGCTTGACAGTACTACTTGTACTCAAATGTGTGATCCATAGCAGAGGATTCATGAAACACTTTCTTGCAAGACCTCATCATGTACATGGAAAAGAAACAGAAACATTTACAAAGTCCAAATTGGATAGAAAGATTGCTAGTGCACATTAGATTTTCGAGTATGGAACATTTACTAACTTTGTCATTCTATTTGCTTATACCTCATGCTGGCATAAATCTCTTTGAGGACTATTGGATGTTATATATAGACATATATCATGAAATCCACTTTAAATATGGCATGCTATAGGCTGATAAATGTTCAAGAAAAAATTGAGTATGGTATTATCTTCAATTTTATGTATTCAATAATGAGGATCATTCTTGTCAAGTGGGGTTGTTCTCGTGGTAATGACATGAAATGTGAACAACCATGTAGTGGGTTTGAGCCCTATGAGACAAAGCTTGGAAGTGGGCACCATGTGGCGATCCACACATGGATTCTAAGCGGAAAATGGAGAGGTATGGATCTCTTGCAGGCATCTGCCTATGCTCGTGTATCCTAAGTTTGGAGAGGAGGCACTTGATGTTATGGCCATGGACTATTAGGTCAAGGACGCAGGTTTTGAGATTGGTGGTTCATTCCTAGAACAATAATGAGGATCATTCTTATTATTGCTCGACACAACTACTTCTATTTAAATGTGTGATCCATGTGAGAGTGTTTATGCAAAACTTTCTTGCAAGCATTATTAGTTACATGTTGAAATTCTCGTTATTGTCATAAAATTCAAAGAAGTTGTTCTGATTGTCCTTTACATGTAGCTCATTACTTTTTGCAAGCATTATAAGTTGCACATTCTTATTCTCATGATTGTCATAGTATCTTAACGAAGTTCATATTGATTGTCCTTTACATGTAGCTCAACATTTTGAATAGCCCCTCACATGAAGACATGATGTATATGCTTAACATCTCATCTTCGTGAAGCATCATTGTTGTTTCATGATATTCTATTTCGTGAGCAAAGTGGAACAATTCATTCTGTTCGGTGTGTAGGGTACGTATATGCAATTCTGAACTTTCATCAATTCGGAGCACTAGATTGTACCCTCTAACTAGTACCATTTTTCAAGGGAGCACTAGATTGTACCCTCTGATTAGACCAAACAAGATTTTGAAAAGATAGGTTTGGTTACAAGATCACCCACGTAGGGGAATAGTCAAAGTCACACGGGGACACGTCCCCGAGCCCTAGGGACGCCGGGACGCCGTCCCCTCAAGCAAATATCTCGGGATGCCTAGCCGGGACGGCCGGCGTCCCCTTACATCAGCTTGAAACAGCAAACCGTCCACGGGACGGATTCTTGTGATGAATCTGTTTGGGGACGGAAATCCCGGGACGGCTGTAGTGTTGGGACGGTTTTTTTGGAAGAAAGCTTCAAGTTTTTTTGGGCCTGTCTTTTAGAGTTTCTAAAGCTAATGTTAGGAGTCTCTAGAACCTTCTTGAGGTCCATAAGAAACCATAAATAGAGGCCATTTCTCCCTCCAATTTTTCTCTTTGGATCTCAATTCTCATGGGTATGTAGCTTCAGCCATATGTGGCAACCCTCTTCACCCACTTACCCCTCTCTTCACCCTTTTCCTCTTTCTCCATTCTCAATACATTGATGTTTGTCTTTAGATTTTTTTGGTTTTACTTTTTGGAATCTCCACTAGTTGTATCTATTGATCCATAGTATGATGCAACATTTTTTTGCTCTCAATGCTCATGATAATACACTATGTATATGAAATTTGTATATGATGATGATGTTGATGTAGAATCTTTTGCTTTTTTGAGATGATGAAATATATATATGACAATTCTGAATGTTCAAACTTCAAAGTGCTTGATACATGTTTCTACTTGAAAACCACTTTTTTTCTATAGTTTTGTTCTTATTGGTCCTTTCATATGTTAACACATTCATTGTGCATTATTTCTTTGATATTTTTGAAAAAATAATCATTTTGCTAGTGATGTCCCGGGGACGCGTCCCCTTGACACCCTAGGCTCCGTCCCCGTCTCGGGGACACCACCTTTCCCGGGACTCGTCCCCGTCCCTGTCCCCTGGTGACATTGGGAATAGTGCAATCATATACAACTGGCACAAGAAGTCCCATAACCTGGGATTGATAGGTATGGATATAAAAGGACTAGTCTAAATTCAAGAGATCCCATTGGATCGTATGTATGGACACTGTGCTTGAAAGTGGTCTCTTTGTTCACAAAGAGACCAAAGTTGCTTGCTTTATTTAGGTCTTACAGTGATATTGACTTGATGAAGCTTGCCAAGACGAGATTCACATACATGTGCATAGTCATGGAGAGATTAGCAAGAGTGAGGCAACCATTGATGCAGACAATATTACTTGATTGGAGAGCTTGGGATGGACATACGAGTCCAAAGGAAGAGCTTGTACGACGGACATGTTTGGACGACAATTTTTGGAGGAATGTGGAGGGATTAGTATAGGCTTTACAACCCTTATATTCACTCGTACGCATAGGAGATAGAGAGAGTTACACGCTTGGACTTGTATACGAATTCATGGACTATGTCGGAGAGTCTATTCAGAGATGTCATTATTTGACATTGGAGAGGTAAGTTGGAACTTGGTAACTATATTTTATTTTTTTAATGTGTGCATTGTGTATGTCACGACTCACTATGTGCATTGTGTACGTCACATGTCACATGACATTTGTGCAGTGTGTACGAGCAAAGAGTCATGACATATCATGTTACATGTATCATATATGTCACATGTGTATGTCATATTATATATATGTGCATTGTGTATGAGTCATGACATATGTATTATGTGCATTGTGTATGACTTTTGACATATATGCATTGTGCATTCACATTGTGTATGTGACATGGTCACATGTGTATGTGGCATGCCACATGTGCATTCAAGTTTTCAACATTCTTCTTACTTGATTTGTTTTCTATCCATAGAATAGAGGAAATAAAAGAAGTATGGAGGAAGAGATGGGATTGGTTCCATCACCCTATACATGGGATGGTCAATCTACTACACCCTTTATGGAGATCTACAGAACAGTCATTGGATATGGAGCTTGTGAAAGCTTTGAATGACTATGTAGATCGATTGTATGGAACTTTTAATGAGGAGCTACGTGGGAAGCTAGAGATTCAGCTCACCGAGTCCCATAATAAGGAAGGACTTTTTGGTAGAGACACTACATGCTTGAGAAGCATGCAATTGATGCCTGTGACATGGTAGGAGAGATACGATGTTGGTATGCCTGAGCTGGTAAGTCATGACTTCATACTCTATTACTCACTATTTAGTATTAAGTTTTAACTAATAACTCATTCCTCTTGAATCTTTATTTTTAAAAAATTTAATGAACTCTTTAATTGATTAAAGATTTTTCTTTTCTCTCTTTTATTATGCAGAGACAATTAGCCATTCGCATACTTTCACAGGACTATAGTGCCTGTCTCTGTGAAAGGAACTGCGGTACATAGGCCCTCTTTCACACAAAGAAGAGGAATAGGCTATCTACATTGCACTTGTAGCGGCTTTTATATTGCCACTGCAACTTGTATTTATTGGAGCGTGGTGGCCACTCAGCGGAGGTGTGACATGTCAATGTTGATGACCTTGACATTGAGAGGGTCCATGATATGCCTACCATTCCAGCACAGGACCTTGATCTATATGATATGCTTTATCAGGAGTTGACCGTATCGAAGCATGATACGAGGGCATCTCAGACTCGTGCTAGTCATAGTGACGTACTGTACAAGGCCCATCTACTAGTCGGATGGAGGCATTTAGTCGGGCACCACATAATGATGATGATGATAGTGACTTAGAGGATTTTGAGGGTTGATGATTGATCATGATTTATGATTTACTTCATATTGATTGTATTATTGACAGCTTGTTGTTTGACTATTTAATGGTATGATGTATCATTTATGACAGTGTCATAGTTTTGAGTTGACTCTTTGACATATTTTATTTATGATTTATGACTCATTGACTTGTCATAATTCTTTGTATTTGTCATGCTTTGAATCTTGAATCTTGATGGAGTTTAGACATTAATGATTGGTCATGACCTAAGTCTTTAAGGTTTAATTTATTGAATGTGGCCGAATGTCATATGTGCAATGTGAATTCAAATTTTAGAATGACAATGATTATTTGTGCCATGTGCATTGTGAATTTAGAATGAATCATGATAAGTTTGAACTTTGAACTTGTGAACTTTGAAGTAGCAAACCGCAAGTTTGATGTGCATTGTGTACATACTATATAGTACATACTACATAGTACATAGTACATACTAGTTATTAGTAAACTGTAAGTTGTAACTACGTAGTACATACTACATACTACTTGGATAATAGCCTATAGGGTGCCAAAATTTGGAAAAAAAAAAGCAAAAAAAAAAAAAAAGAAAGGTTCGCAATGTTTTCACAATGTTTAGGGCAAAACGTTGCAACTTGGAAAGTACTTGGAGATCGCAACTCCTTGAGCTACAAGGATTGGTATTGGCAAGATTGAGGATCCCTAAGGCCAATCCGCCTTATAGATGTATTTTAGGGCGTTTACAAATGATGATGTAAGCGAGACAAAACAAGGTCTTGAAATATCAAAATAGGGCATGTAGACAATTGCTCATAGGATTTTAGCATGTTCCAAATGTGATTATTCTACTAGATTCTTCAAATTATTCACCAATGATGAGATATAGAAAACTCTCATGAAATTCATCATAAGTTGGAGTTGGTTTCTTTATTTTCCATGACATTACCTCCCCCTCAAAGCTATAGGTTCCATGAGGAGTGGTTTTGTTTTCTAGCTTGAGCTTCATTGGGTTCTTCAAAAGATAGATCCTTTGAGCCTATAGTGGTACATTGGGGGGTTTCCAAGATAAATGATGGGGAGACTTGAGTAAGCACATCATCTTCATTGAACGTGAACTTCTCCGTGTCCTTTACCTCAATAATGTGTACGGTTCATATCATTCCTAATGATTTCTTTGGCTTCAAAGATTCTTAATTCGAATTCTTCAAGAAGAGTATCTTGATTTTCCACACTTGTAGCTCTTGGACTTTGCCTTCTTGAAGCAACTGAGCCTCACATTGAACTACCTGACGAATAACATCCTCTATGGTATGTGCTTGATGCATGGATAGCAAGAGATACTTCAATTTAGGTTTGAGGCCAATTCGGAACTAACCAACCATGTAGTCTTCTTGACATCTAGTTCCTTGAAATGATATCTTGAGATCTAAGGCATAGCTTGAAATTGATCGATCACCTTGTTGTAACAATCTTTTCAACTCTTGTACTTGTCCTGTCAGATCCCTTGTGGTAGATTGAATCCCCTTGCATATGGAATCCATGGTGCGTGGTCAGGTAGTCTTGCCCAAATATCAAAGGAGCACTAGACATTTCGACTAGTCTTGATAAGATTTCGAAAAACAAGATCACTTATGTAGGGGAAATAATATAATGATATACAACTGTTGAAAAAAGTTCCATGTCCTCGGACTGAAAGGTATGGATAACAAGACCATATTAGATACAAGTGATACCATAGCCCGATATTGTAGGTATCAAACAAGATATCTTAATTACAAGAACTCCATTGAGGGAGATGAACTAGATACAAGAAAAATGGACAAGATCTTGTAATGAGAGATTAGAAGAGGACAAGAAAGTAATTGGAGATCGTGACTCCTTGAGCTCTTAGGTTTGGCATTGGAAAGATTGAAGATCTCTATGGCAAACCCCTCCTTATATTTGTGTTGTAGGGGTTTGTGTAGGGCGGTTACAAATGATGGTGTTAGCGGCAAAATAGGATCTCTAGATATTGAAACAGTGCATGTAGACTATCATAGGGTTTTGGCATGTTCCAAATGTGATGGTGCTATCTGATTCTTCAAATTTTTCACCAAATATGAGATATGGAAAACTTTCATGAAACCTATGATAAGTTTGAGTTCGTTTCCTTATTGTCCATGACATCACCTCCCCTCAAGCAGCGAGTTTCTCGAGGAGGGGTTCTATTCTATTTGAGTTTCATTGGATTCTTTAAAAGATAGATCCTTTGAGCCTTTAGTGGTACATGGTGGGGTTTCCAAGATAATTGATGGAAAGACTTAAGTAAGCACGTTATCTTCGTAATGTGTGTGCGCCATATAATTTGTAATGATTTCTTGGAATTCAGAGATTCTTCTTGAGAAAGAGTGTCTTTATATTTCCACACTTCTAGCTCTTGGACTTGGCTTTCTAGCTCTTGGAATTCAGAGTTTCTTAACTCGGATTCTTGAGAAAGAGTGCTCCCTATAATTTGTAATGATTTCTTGGAATTCAGAGATTCTTAATTCGGATTCTTGAGAAAGAGTGTCTTTATATTTCCACACTTCTAGCTCTTGGAATTCAGAGTTTTGTCGAAATGTCAAGGGAGAACTGGACTGTGTCCTCTGACTAGATGTGTCTTCTGATTAGACTGGGCAAGATTTCTGAAATATACTTCTGATTACAAGATCACCCACATATATATGTATGTATACACAGAGCTTTATGTCACATATGCCATAGCTTTATGTGATTGCTTTCATATATTTGGAAGATTTTTGATAAATTTTTGGTTCCCATCTTAAAAAAGTTTGATTATTACATCCACTGACTGAACTGCTATACTCCAAGAATTCTTTTTGTGCTTACTAAATTATCTGTGTAAACTAACACATACACATACATACATATGTACGTATGTACAAACAACAACAACAACAACAACAATAATAATAATAGTAATAATAACAGTTATTAGTATTATATTATTGCAGTTCCGCCATCCCTGAGTTAAAGGAGAAGTAACCCTCTGCCCACTTCACAGATGTTTTAGAGAACAGGAACATCATACAGGAGGACATCACAAAACTGTTGTAGTGCTTTGAAATACAATGAAACTGCAGTGTTAGAAATTATATGGCTATCTGTGGATAGCTAGCACTCTAGTGATATCCTGCTATACACGTATATCTGTGTATGCACATACACATATATGATCAAGCTTTAATAAACACAGCTCTCTTGATTTCGCTTTATAATATAGACGGGAAACAAAATTTTAGAAACTGACAGAGTATACTAGTCCTCTTCATCTCTACAGAAGTTTCTGACAGATAAAACTCGATAACATCTGAATCCTATCGTAAGACCTGCAAACAGTAAGTGATAACAGACATGTCATGCACTTTTCATATGCTACACTGCATAATAATACCTATTACCTATGTAAGATTAAAGCAGGGGATGAACAGCATAATATGTATGAAAATTGATGACAGACTCATGGATTGAAAAAAACATAAAAAACAACATTGTGCTGTTGAAGCTGGAAGGTATCATTTGGCACACTTCTGCAATGGTTGCAACAGGTAGTACTATTTTGCAATATCAGAACGATTGATTTCATAGTTTTGCAGAGGAAAGAAGATAGCGGACTTTTTCAGGAAAAGTAGTTTAAGTGAAGCCACATCTATCAAGAAGTTTGTACCATCAACCATGTGTTTCACAAACAGTCGTTATAAATACGTGTGTGAGTTGCTCCTCTGATTCAAGGCTTCTACGAGCTTTTTACCTCTTTCTTCTAACCTCCGTCGGGGGGGCTGCCCCGTGTTTATAGATGATTTGTTACTATAAAGAGTGAACCAAAATTGCATCATTCTTTCTTTATCTGCCCCATTCTCACATTTTTGGTGTACTGAACTTTTAAGAGAACTCCTCTTTAGCATGTTATCAATGCTTCAATTAATGGCTTCATTTTAATGAGTGGAGTTAATGATCTAACAATTTTCTTTGCATTGAATCTGTTTGATATTATGCATACTAACTTAGCTAGCCACAACACTTATGCCAATATGTTGTCATCTGGAACCTTTGCTAAGGTCTGGGGCCCTCTGGGCTCGGGACTGGTTCTTGTATGAAATTGGGTCCACTATTGCCTTTTTTTTATACCTTTATGACACAATAACTATTTTGTTATGGCAACTATTTCAAATATGTGAAGAGGTCTGCCCGCTTAACACTTTCCAAAAGCCCTTGAAATTACAATGACCATGTATCATGTCCCTTTTTATTATCCATCACCGAGAATCGGCAATGTTTCATCCTAATTATACTTGTGTGTTGGCAAAAGATCTGGTACTCATCGTTTCTGATTTATTTAGAGAATGTGAAGTTATGCATGGCATTGCTTTTTTATTAGTTTCATGATTGTTTTTCAAAGGGGAAACTCTGGATTGCTGATGTTGGGCTCTGTAGCTCTTGGACATTACTTTTTTGTTCTTCTCTATGATTGCGTGTACAGGGACCTTAGGATCAGTTCAGGGCCTTGTGAAAAGGACGATTCTATGATATTGTTTTTCCACCTATCATAGGTCTGAATCACTCTCATGATACTTTCTTTTCTTTCAAAGATACTTCAAGTCATACATCCTGTATGTCACCAGAATTCACATTAGTGACTAGCCTTTCAACCACATGCATCACATGGTACACCAGGGCAGTCGTATTGTTGACCTTATACCTTGAATGGGTTTCTTAGAATTTTCCTCGACTGCAGAGACCTTCAGAGGTGATGTTGGATGAGGTAGAATGGATGACTAAGCTTGAAGATTTGAAATCTCGGCCAGATATTCAGGAGCTTGTTGTGAAGGAAAACATTGGTCGAGCAGGAACAGATGCTCTTGAAAGACTAGCTGCTGAAGCTGGCCTTCACTTGTAAGATCTCACAAAGCTTCCAATATTTCAGGGTGTTCGTTTTGGCTGAGAATTGACATTCCGTCAATTTTTGTTTCTGTGTGAAAGGAAGCCATGCGTACAATAAAGGTATTAACACTGTTTCTGTTGTGAGCAAAGTACCCCTGCCAAACTATCGTGCAGATTTGGATTCAAAACATGGCTCAAGGCAACGAGAGGTAAGCAACTGTTCTGGGCTCCAATTCCTATGTTGTACTGAGAGTATCAGCTGAAGATTTGGTATGTCTGCAATGTTAATTGTCTGCATAGTGCAAACCTTTTCGTATGTTGCATTTCTTGTTTTTTATTTTATTTTACTTTATTTTCTTTCATCCAAAAGTTCTGCATGCAGAGTTACAATTTTAGCTGTCTAATGTTCCAGTGAACGCCACATTTTCATTATTGCTGGAGTATGTTCATCATTGGATGTATTTTGGTTTTGCAGATACAAATGTCTCATGATACTGAACGGCGTGTTCAGATTGCATTATCTAAATTTCGGGACACAAATACTGCATCCTCTAGTGGTACTCCAGGGCAGGCTAATGTGATTAATACAGCTCCAGTTTCAAAGCAACCAAGAGTTGTGAATGATGCACAGCTCTTGGACGTAGACAAGGATGGTTTGAACATGAGACTCAAGAGCGAACAAGAACAAATGCAGGTGATTCTGCTTCTTTAGCTTGCATACTTATCAATATTGATGGCTGTTATAAAGCTTGAATATTCCATGTCACATGTTCCATCCTGTGTTTCTGTTGTGCCCATAATGCTGAATGCCAAGTATATCTGAATTCTGAATCCTGCTACCCAATTTCTGCCTTTTTTAAAGGTAGATCGCTGACTCTTTAGGGCTGATCAATAAGCTGCATCTTCACTGCAGTATGCTCTCAAGTCAACAAGCACAATGTGTCCAGTTGAAAGAGATGCTCTATCCTAGTGGAATGCATATGAGAGGCAGTCAACTTCTAGGATAGTTGAAGTTTACATTGACAATGGTCAGAAAGCAAACATCACAATCATCATAAAGCAAACATGAACTACAGGAGCTTTGCCAAAATATACCAGATCTAGGCCTGCTAGAGACTATCTTCTAGGATGATAGAAGATAGTCTCTAGCAGGCCCAAAGGTGGCTAGAGACTAATGGCTCTATAGTCTCTGCTGATTGAGCACATTGGAGAGTGTGTCGAAAGGGAAATGTACAAGGAATTGTACAAGGAAAATTACTTGAAGAGACTAATGCTCTGTAGTCTCTGCTGATTGAGCACATTGGAGAGTGTGTCGAAAGGGAAATGTACAAGGAATTGTTCTTTTAATAGCAAGAGTGACATGTTCAAGATGATCAATGCAAACCTACTTGGTGTACCACCATAACCATGTGTATGATTGGTTGAATCTGATTGGCCCAAAGGATGCATGGAAGCCAATGACTTGGAGTGGTTTATGCATCAGCTTGTGGCTCACTTATGTTACCAAGGCATGTCATTCGTTATTCATTAGGCAAGTGAGAAGGTCCATCTCAACTCTTGGAGACTTGGCCATAGTTATTTGCAACGTTACAGCAACGACAAAGGCTGCATTTGCAACCTATTGCAAACATCAGAATGTTTGGAGGAGGGCATTGTGAAAAAGGTTTTTATTTTTCAAAATTTTATGATTTTTGTAAAGGTATTTGAGATCCTAGTATATGTCTTAATTAAAATATGATTAAATGCACCATATAAAAAATGTAGCTACTACTTAGTTTGCTCATAACTTGTAGGTATCTTGATTGCTTCAAGATTTTGCTACTAGAATTGAGATAAATATCGATCTTACATAAGTAATCTCATTGATCACTTTCAAGGTTTGACCTTATATAGTGTTAGTTCCACATAATCTCATTGCAAAACCTTTAGACTTTAAAGATAAACATCACATAATATCATGAGTTTTTATCATTGTTAATCAAACATCAATCCATGATTCCAAGGATTTTAACACACGAAGATGTTATGTTAGCCTTTAAAAAAACAAGTTAAGGACTTTTAAGAGAATCAAGCCTAATGTGAGGCTTGAGCATTGACATTTGAACTCCACTCAACAAAGAATTCATTTCAGAAGAAGAATAAAGAGTACCCTTGGCTTTGAAGGTGAAGGATGAAACTTTTATCCAAGCTATGAAAGTGCATTACAAGGAAAACATGGAAAATTGAGAATATCAATCTATCTCAAGATGATAAGGCTCAATCAGGAAATCACACATAAATGAATCTCTATACTTTTATAGCTTTTTATGTCTTCCTCATTCTCCATATTTTTTGTATTGCATGCATTGGACATTTTGGACAAGATTTTATTGGAAGTGAGGTAAGCCCAATATAATAAATTTGGAATATCTTTCCAACACTCAAAATCCGTGCACACATACACACCTTGAACCAAGTAAGTTAGATGAATGACAATAGAAATAGACAAGAGACAAGAGAAATGAGTGAGTAGCAAATGTTAGAAATGTGTGTTATTGGGGCAACCTTCCATTGCTTGCAGGTTAAAAAATATCAAATTATGAAGGTCAAACCGTGGTCAAAGTTGGTAAAAGAAATGGTAAAAAATGGTCAATAGGTGGCAAATTTTTTTATTTCATATTGTTGAAGTGCTCTTCAAGAGCATTCCAATGATATATAGCACTTGACATTTTGACATCATATGAAGGGTTAAAATTGAAACCCTAATTTGCAGAATTTAGTTGAAAAGCAATTTTAAAGTGAAAAGCAAATATGCCATGTGTTAATATATTATTTGATTGATCACAAGGCTATATTTAATCTCAACACAAAGCAAGCGATAATGTGAATTAAAGAATTTTGTAAATTGCAAAAGTACATAAGATGCTTTTTCAATAAAAAATCAGATGGCACTCTTTAAGCTTTTCGCTAAAACATCTATGTCCTAGTTGAGGGCTCAGGAAAACTATAGGAAGACAAGTTTTCATCATTCACAAGGAGGAGGTCCTCATGGGCTTGGAGGGGGATGACCATCCATCCACTTGGGGAGGTGGAGTTGTGCTTTTTTCATTCAACAAGGTGTGCAACAACCTTAGAGCTTATCTTTATTGGAGGAGGTTATCTTCGGCTATGGAGATTGTGGAGTTATGGGAAGCTAGTTCAAGCATATTCTTCATATTACCTTGAAACTTCACATACTTCATGATTGTAATGTATGGAATATATTTGGAGCTTGGCTCCTTTCTGTCTCTCATGTCTTGTCTGTTCCCCAAATTGTGTCTATTTTCTCTATGTCTTTATATCAATTGTGGGCCTAAAACCAACAATTGGTATTAGAGCAAGATAGCATAATGCACATAGAGAATAGTGCTGCATGTAGATGAGTGAAATCTTCATGACAGATGGAGATCCAACTTAGTTCTATATTCAGCAAGAGGTAGCATGTGATCTAGATGGTATATCTTCATGCAAAAGCTGATTATAAATAGAAGGAATTCAACTCTTAGAGGAGTCACATAAACTATAAAGGATTGCAAAAGCAATCATCATCAACAATTTTAGCATATGTCATAGCACCTATATATATATATATATATATATATATATATATATATATATATATATATATATATATATATATATATATATATATATATATATATATAGTTACATTGGAATTGAAGGTGATGATTTTGCAGAGAATGCATATGAATTTGCAAGATTGTAAAGCATAAAGAAATTTGGGTTCCTAATTGTAATATTAATGTTTTTGTTTCACGTGCTCATAGGTTCTTTGATTCATATTATAGGTTAGGCTTCATCATTGAGGATTTCTCGACATCCTCATCCAATGACCTTTTGGTTAGCTCTTTGAATGATCATACTTTTAAGTTTAGCGATTTTAAAAGAATACTTTTCTTTGAAAGAATAATGCAAGAGGGGTCTTTTTATTTTAAATTTTTTGAAAAAAATAACAAAAGAGTCCTCTTTAAACTTCTATATATCTTAGATTTTTTTTCTCATGAGGATTTAATTTCTTTAAAAATCCCATAGCTTTTAGGCTTGAGTTCTCGTATCAAAATTATTAAAGTCTTCTCATGTTTCTCCTAATTTCTTGAGTTCAAGAAGAGTTTCTTTACTTCTCCAGATAGAGATAAATTTGAAAGCAAAAGAAGTGATAGAATCTCTTTCTTCTTATGTTAGAAAGGTTTGGGTCCATCCTTTGATTACATTCAAATAAATGAAAACTTCGGGTAGAAAACCTTTCAGTTATAGTGATAACGAAAGAAATGTGAAAGAGAAAGATAGATTGTGGATGTCTAGAAGAACTTCTTGTTGCAATAGTGTTGGTGTTTTATTTTTTGTAAACAAGGATTTGGGTCACATAGTTTTTGTTGATTGTTCTATTTTTTGTACTACTAGTTTGAAAGAACTTTTTTCTAGCGGAACAAAATTTAGACTTTATACGTCTAAGGATGCTTTTGCATCCTTAAAGATATAGAAAAGGGCATTGATAATTTCATTCTTAGATTTGAAGAATCCTTAGGGATTCGTGGAATTTTGGAAATATGAAGTAATGAAGAGAGTTTCTATGAAGGTTCATTGAGCTTTAGAGAGAAATTCTCCTTCTTTAGATAGCTTATTGAGAAGTGATTTGATTAGACTTAAAAATTCTCATAAAGACTTTGTAATTTCTTATGTGGATAATTGTCCTTATATTTTTGTTTTTACTTGCAAAAAGTTTTATGTAAAGTGCTCTATGAAAGATTTTCACCCCTCTATGTATAGTGTTTGTAGTTATTCTTTTGTAGAAGTTATTTCAAATCATCAATTTTTTTGTAAATCTTATGGCTTCAAATTGTGTCCAAATTTAATATATAGTTTGAAAATTCCATAATAAACCCATCAAATCAATATTTTTAGCTACTTCTTGTAATATATCTCGCACAAATGTTTCCAAATGGCTAAGCAATTGTTTTAAAGACATCTTGCCTACCTTACATGATATTTGGAAGGAGTTACTCAAAGAAGTAGATGTGCCAACATTCTCTAGTTTATATTAGATAGTTCTCTAGGTATTATCCAGTATCTATCTGACTATCTATCTATCAATCTGTCTTTCTATATTTTAATTTATGTATATTTTTATTTAGTTATCTTCTGTCTATCTTAATGATTTGAAACATAGGACTTCTTCTTTACTTAGGAAAGTTTTCTCTTTTCACCAAAGATGGATATAAGGCTCTTTAATATTTTATGGTTGAAATCCAAGTCCATAGATATAGATAGTAGAAAGAAACATTACACTAAAATAGTAGATGAGAGTGATATTCTTGTTTGGTAAAATTTTCTTTTAGAAAACTTGAGTGTTTCAGTTGGTGATGTTTTATTCAAACAATACATCGAAATTCCTATGGGTACAATTGTGCTGTTTTTCTTGCTAATTTTTATTTTACTTATGAATTTGAATTTAAGGCTTGTGTTAGTTAATACTCATCCTATCATTTTACACAAATGTTCTAATATAAGACGCTTTGTAGATGATTTGTTTTTTATTTTAGTTCTTTTCAAGATTTTATGTATTAAGTGTTGATGCATTTGGTGGTGGTATTTATCCTAAAGATTTTTGTGAGCTGGTATTTGCACATGGTGATTGTTGTGCTTTTCTAGATCTAAATTTTTTTCAATCTCAGTTTGGTTTGGAAGTAGACATTCATAAAACCATTGCTTTTCCTTGATCTATGGAAGGCACATGTACCTGTGATTTGTCTCATTGGCTTACAGACCTTAATTAACTTTCTTTACTTCTTTCTCTCTTCCTGTCTGTCTTTCTTGCTTTGTAACTCACCTTTATCTTCAGAACAGCTGAAGATGGAATTTTTTGCTAGAGAGTAAAATGTCACAAGTCACTTGCAAATGCATTTTTGATTGGTTATTACTGATTTGTAAGGGCTAAAGTTCTTCTAGGTTTTTCTGGTTCTGTTCCGTCTCTCCTTCTCCATTGATCTAATTGCATTACTTTTAGATTATTCTGTCGAATTTTCTTCTTTTTGCTGTATTTTAAATGGTTTTGTGACGGGATTCCAGGCCAGTGATTCTGTGAGAATGATGTGGATATTCAGAGAGAAACTTCCTGCTTTCAAGATGAGGGATCAACTGTTACAATCCATTTCAAAAAGTCAGGTATACTCACTACAATTTCTGCTGAGAAAGTCCACCAATGATTAAACAAATCAAAGTATTGATGCATGGAGCCTAACAGGTGCTGGTGGTTTCTGGAGAAACCGGATGCGGAAAGACAACTCAGTTACCTCAATTCATATTAGAGCATGAAATTGCCAATGGACGAGGAGCTAGTTGCAATATTATTTGCACACAGCCTCGTCGTATTTCTGCGATATCCGTTGCAACACGTGTTGCAGCTGAAAGGGGGGAGAATATCGGAGAAACTGTTGGTTATCAAATCAGGCTTGAATCTAGACAGTCTGTTGATACACGTCTACTCTTCTGCACGACTGGTGTATTGCTTCGTAAATTGGTATGAATCAATAGTTGATTTATGTGAATTTGTGGGTGTGCAATGTCAAGGTTATGAACTCTGATTTCTGCAGAGTGATAAAAAAATCTCATGTCAAATGCATCTTTGGAAAGTAAAGTATTTTGAATGATAATTAACACAGCTGAACGTTCTTGTAATTGAGGCTAGCCTATTCATGACGCTTCTACTGTATACTGCTTCAAGGAAACACAGTTTATCATAATTTCAGTCATGTTTTGGAAAAGTTTGATATGCTGCTGTAAGTTGGACTGCATAATGTATTTCGTGATAGTCTACTTGTAAAATTCAAACAATACAAGGCTGATGATCATGCCATGAATAACTATCCGAATATTGATGATAAAGAGGCAAATATCAAAGAGACCAAAATGGCTACTTCACATGTTCCTTGTTTTAAGGTTGAGTCTGCTAACCTCATACAAAGCGATAAGTGGGATTTTATCACTTAATGGAGTTATAAATAATTCTTTCATGATTATTGCATATTTACAATAGAATTAGATGTTGGATACTTGGATAATGGTGCAGCCAAATAGAGGAAATTTGGTGACGAATGCCTAAACTACAAGAGAAGGAGTCTTTTGTATCAAGGAATTGAGAACTTTAGTCCACCTCTTTCCTTGTGAGATGAATGAACTTGTACAATCACCCTTTCATCTTCTTTTGTGAAATATTCTTCACATCTGTTGCCTTGCACATACCATGCTTTACATACCTCATGGTGTAGCGCTATAGTCACATAGGTCACTTAGGCTCTTATTTCATTTGATTTCTCTTTGATATGATATTATTCTAGAGGAGAGCGCTTGACATTTTTTTGAAGGCAAAGGTAGTGATCACGTGAGTTTCTATGTTCATAGCTTACAAGACTTTCATAGAGAGATAGATATGCTCGGTTTTCCCTTGAGTCCTATGAGCTACTATGAATGCATTGCAAGGATCCTCCTTGCTAACAAGGCGAAACACGAGGCATACTCACAAACATTGAATGATAGGCCTCAAACTCACCTTTGAGTCGTGGAGCCAAACGTGCTCATCCCCAAGTTTAAGAACTTGTGGCTAAGCTGGTGGTCATCACCACAAGGGTAGGTGTCCCGACTCCCATATCGACCCATATCGGAGCACACACACCACTATGGGTCAAGAGTCCAAGTGCCTCCTACAAGGAATGTGGCACAAATGAGCCCAAGGTTCCTATTGTAGACTCACTTGAGGAGGTGGCCGAGTTCCCAGTTTGAGAACACTTCACACTTGGTCGAACACTTTGATTATAGGCGCCCATCTTGATGTACTTTGGGTTTGGGATCATAACACTTTCCACCTTATTTACAATTTTCCTCTGCAATTTCCCTGTTGGTGAAAGTTGAAATCTAGGGTCCGATTCCTCAATAGTTTGAGTACTCCTAAGCCATAATGGTCTTGGGCCGATTCTCCCACTTGAGTAGATACAAATAGTTGAGTCCCAAATGGGTTCTAGTGGGTAATGTCTTCTAAGTTGAGGAGTTCCCTCTTCGATATGAGTATCGGCCCATGCAAGTCATTCTATCTAGGTATCAATGTGCAATACAAGACATGAATATCATCATGTGTGGGTTGCTCTATCAAGAGGCCAATGTGCAATACATGATGCATGGCCATTGACGATTCCTCGAAATATATCCAACTCAAAATACACACCAATTATCTTCTTTGTGATCGAAAATGGACCATAATGACAAGAAGGTAACTCCGTACACATCTTAGAATTCATAGGTTTTTGAAGGTATCCCCACGTACCCTCCTTGATATCATGAGGCCCATGATGCCAAATAACGTGAAAGACGATATGGTTCTAGGCTGTCTTCATGCATATGATATGATTTTTCTTCTCTCCCTCTACAGTATGTCATCTGATTGGACATCATTCTACATTGGCTTTTTGTACTGTTGTGCTATAATCAGTTCTGTATATAACCAATTGTTTGTATATAAAATCTGCTGGATTTCATCTTTTCTAGATTACAGAAGCGAACTATTTGTTATTATAATATTGGCATATATCATATAATTGTTTATTAGCTATGCGCATCTATTCTTGGAGATGCAAGATTATCTATTGAAGTTCACTGTTGTTAAATTAGGATTAGTTAAATGTATCAAACAATATTCTTTGACACATACACACACACACACACATATATATATATATCTATGTGTGTGTATGTATATATATGTATATATATATATATATATATATATATATATATATATATATATATATATATATATACACACACACATATATATACACACACACACACATATATATATATATATATATATATATATATATATATATATATATATATATATATATATATATATACATATATATACACACACACACAACACATATATACATATTATACATATATACACACACACACATATGTGTATGTATATGTATATATATGTGTGTGTGTGTGTGTGTGCGCTGCACAATGGCCGATACATGCCAGGGTCAGAATTGTTCAAGCATTCTTACAGCCTTATGTTATGTATTACCTATTGTTGCTTGACTGGAGGAAATCTCATCTCCATGCTTTTGAATGCTTGTTGAAGAATTTTTTGTGGAATAAAATGCACAACAGGGCGTTGGTGCTTTCTACATGGGATTATGTTTGTCAGCCCAGGTCAACCGGTGGTCTTGGAATCCTCAATTTGTTATCTCATTTGCAGGCTAGAAGAG
>CM035425.1:143279004-143289004 GCA_020310875.1 Ceratopteris richardii | reverse complement strand
CTTAACTAAAAAACAAAAAACATAAAGCGCTCATGCATAAACTTGCGCCAAAAAACTCGTAAAGCCTTCATTGTGCTTTTTCATGAGGCGTTTAGCCTTTGATGCTTTAATTTGAGTCACCTAATCTCAACTCTTAGATTGATGTACCTTTTTGAGGGTTAAGTTTGAGCCATTGATCATAATTTAGATGAAAGCAGAATTTAGGGTTCGACTTTTTCAACTACTTTTAGGTGTCAGATGGTGAAATGTTATATAACATTCGAAAGCTCTCCATGAGTACTTTTCAATACGCCAATAATGTTTTTTGACCATCTTTGACCCAAATTTGACTCCCTCAAAATTAGCATTGCTGGAATTCGGACAATTCATGAGCATTATGAGCTATTATGACATTGTTTTCCAATAGTAGTGAAGGTCACTCACCTAGTTGGATTGTTTACGGGTTGTTAGGTATCTACAAGCATAATGATGGAGCATACTCTCGTGGGGAATGGCTCCTTGGTAAACACCCAAGGGCTACCATCAGGATTAGGGGGCCAAGAGGGCTGCCATTATGGACACCATCCTCGATAAAAATGCAGCTTTATATCAAATTCAAATAGGCATCCTTGAAGGTTGTGCCGTCTATGATCATTTGGCTTCTAAGAGGCACTTGATCACCACACTACCAAGATATCCTCTATGGTTGAGAGCATGTTTAGGGTCTATCCTTCAATCTCTTAATGATCTTAGGACACATACAAACTGGTCTCCTAGAGGAAACTAGGTGCCAAGAACTTCCATAACACTACATTGCTCTTGGGTAGAGGCTAGAGCATACAATGTATGTAAAAATTTCACTAGAAATCGAGCAAAGCTCACAAACTTGTGAGGAGGGAACTAATCAATGTATCCCATGCCATTATTGTGAATCTAGAAGTGAGGACTCAAATGGAGTCATGACCCTAACAAGGTTAAGGAATGGCTCATAACAAAGTCCATAGTGGTACTAGCTATCCATTATGGGACTCTTGAATCAAGATAATACCTATGCACCTAGCAAGTGCATAGCCCTAGCTGGCCACACACTACATGCAATTGAATAGCTCCAACTTTTCTTTTAATGAAGGTTAGTATGTAAAATCTCATAGAAATACATGCCAACTAGGATTAAGGTGTGATACATATAAGGAATGAGACACTCTTGGCACAAGATCCTATCTTGGTACATATCGACCTCGTCCTATCATGAAAGTATTCTAGGGGTGGTGGAATACTTTCCTACCATCTGTCTCTCACGAGAACTAGTCGTGAGGGTTTGGAGGATCCCATGGCTAATGAGCTAGTAAACTTGTCTTGGACGAACTTTTGGATCTCAAAGTGGCAATCTTAATGGAAGTCCGAGTGGAGAAATCTTTGGAACAAAGGAGTATATGCTTGATCAAGTTGTGGACTACCAAATATCCTAAAGGTGATCCCCTCTTTATATTTATCTCTAAGACCATCTCTATGGATAACTATTAGAGAATTACACCGACACAAGGATATCTAATGAATAATAGAGCTTGTGCATTGGACAAAGTTGTAATGACTCATATCCTAAAATGCACCAACATGTGTGGTCTATCATCTATAACATCAACCCATTAAGAAGGATGTCGCTTCAGTGTAAAAAATATTTATAGATTCCTCGATGCACAATGTCTTGACTACAAAGGAAACGAGGAAAAAATGCAATCAAATTCACGTATGCTCAATAATTAAACAAAATAATATGTGAAGAACCATTGAGGAAGCAAATTCCCCAGTCTCATGACAAAAACCACTTAATGATTGTAGAACATGGAAAAAAATCTTCAATCACAAAGGTGGTTGCCATCAATGACACATTAGAGAGTCTAAATCCTCTATCACATGATAGATTTTAGGTGGTCATGAAGGAAAAGAATACTCCCACATGGCAATCTCCATCAAAGACATAGGAATCAAATATCCGAGGCCCTATGTTGCTAGCATTAACATGTACTTGCCACCAAATGTGCATAATATGAATATATATATATAGAGGTTTTCCCTTTGTGGAGCTTTGTGGCATCATGGAAGTGGTTGGGGTAATACTCATAAGGGCCCCAAGTCAACCTTGGACCTTTATCATAGGTATTCTGCCACATGCTAATCCCTTCCACAAAGGCTTTTTCGATTATGTAGCTACAATCACACCATGGAAAGATAGGATCCTACCAATGGTGTCATTAGATTACCATGAAAACCAGTGAATAATCAAACACTTGATTGCAAACAGAGCTAGTAGGTTTGCGGAGCCAAGTGCTCCATTTGACAATCCCACTCATCAGAGCATCAATAAGATTCAAATGATTCTCAAAGAACTAGATTAACAATCACAATCCTCTGAATCACATGATTATATGTTCAAGGATTCACCTTTGTGCCTTGCAATTGTCATGGACAAAGAGATCTAGTCTAGTCTAGTCTAGTCAGAGGGCATAATCTAGTGCTCCCCTGACATTTTGGCAAGACTAGCTTCTATCCAAGACCAGGCATCATGGAACAGATTGTGGCATTGCTTCAGAGTATCTAGTAGCCAATCGAGGACCTAACTCATCCACAAACACAAGTCGAGACGGAACATCCGGTGCATGTAGGCGCACTCCTCCAAGGATTACAAGAACGAATCGGGAATCTTCAAGCAAATCAAGGAAGCATTCAAGTGAATCAATGGCCTTGAAGGAACCCAATATGTTAAAAGTTCGATGGTAATGGCACGAAGCTTCTGGGATTTCTCAGTAAGTTAAATTGTACATCCGTATGCAACCTGATAGATACCTTGACAAGGTGTCCAAGGTTGGTTTTATCGGAACCTTGCTCTGTGGTCAAACATTATGATGGTTCGCCCGAATCTTGGAGAAGAACATGGTAGTACTTCAAGACTATGAGGGGTTTCTTTGAGAGCTCACCTCCACATTGGGAGATGAAGACACGAGTCGAGTGGACCGAGGAAGAAACAAAACTACGGAAACTACGTCAACGTAATCCCCATTCCTCTTCATGTGCATCAAAATTTAGGCAATTGATATGCGATCTCACTTTGCGTGAAGATTATTTCATAAGCCAATTTAGATGGGGTTTAAGAGATGATGTGAAGGACCTTCCTCTTACGATGCCAGAGGTTAAGACATTGAATGAATATATCATCCAAGCCATTCAATGTGATAACTTCCTTTCTGAAAGAAAACAAGAAAAACAAGTAGAAGGAAGACTTTGCCAATGGAAACCCTTCCAACCCACTCCTAGAGAAGAGTCTATGCATGAACCTATGTAGATAGATGTAACTAGGTTCCAACCTCTAACCCCACAAGAGAAACAGAGAAGAAGAGATAACAAGTTATGCCTCTATTGTGGGAAGCCTGGCCATATTGTAGTTAATTGTCCCAACTAGAGAACAAACTCTAGGGTAACAATCGTCCTTGCAGAGCAGGGAAACGAAGGAGTCGAGTTGTAAAGGAGACGTATAGTCGGTTCAGATATAAGAAAGGGTATATGACATCAACGATCGTACTTGGGGACTTGCAGAAAACCTTCCGAGAGCACCAATCAAGGTTCGAGAATTTCATAAGAAACATCCAATGAATTTGAGACTTTCTATATCGGATGGTTGGTTTAGAGTTTGGAGAAACTAATGCTTCCATTGTGTCCAAAATGTGAAAAACTCAAAAATTGACCGTCTATTTGCTTGAATCTGACACTCGAAGATCTTGTTTCAGATTGATGACATCATCAAGTCGTAACCGCCAACCACCCCTGAAAACCTATATAAGGAGGGGTTGGCCACATATATACTTAGTTTTGCCAATGTTAGTTTTGGGAGCTCAAGGAGTCACGATCTCAGTACTTTCCAAGTTCCAATTTGAGTTCTAGACTTGTGCTTTGTTCTAGTCTTGTTTAGTCTAGTATCTTGGACATCCCATCGTGTCCTGTTGTAATCTTATAGTACGAGATCCTTTGCAATTACTCCTTGTATCTAGTTCATCTCCTTGGAGGGAGTTCTTGTAATCCAGATATCTTGCTTCATACCTATGGTCCCGAGTTGTGGGATCTCCTGTATCATCCCTCGTCCAATTATTCATACCTATCAATCCGGGATTGTAGGACTTCTTGTGTCAGTTGCATATTATTGTATTATTTTCCCTACATGGATGATCTTGTAATCAAAAGTGTAATTTCGATGGGATATTAATCATTATAAAATCAATGTATCAACTTATTACAGGATTATGACAAGTGTACATGCTCCTTTTCACATTTAAATTGCTTTTTACATTAAAACCTGCATTTAGGGTTCGACTTTTGATCCACATTCTGTAAGTTATATACCATTGGATAGCTCTTAAGGAGTACTATCAGTTATGTAATTAAAAATTTGATCGAATTTCGATCATTTTGACTGGTTTGACCAGCCTTTGACCAAGCTTTGACCTTCTCTTTTCTGACTTTATCTGTCACATAATCCTAGTAGGAGATGGTTGAACCACGCCTTAAGAAGGAGGATTAGGAAGTAATCCTCAACCATGGCTTTTGGGGCAAGTGGTTAGCCCATCGCACTCCTAACCGGGAGGTCGTGAGTTCAATTCCCAACATTGGTATCAGAGCCTAGTTGAGAAATTGGGCGAGACGGAGGTTTGCGCCTCATTCGTGGGCACTTGGAAAAAGCACTTATCCATGGTGAGTGTGAAAGTGGCCTTGGATGAAGGTGCATGGGCATTTGGGCACCCACGGAGGGTGGGATAGGTCCAAATTTGGTCCATGTTCTGGAGTTTGAGGTTGGTGGAAGCGCTCATGCATGGAAAGTGGGTCCAAGAGTTAGAAGGGTCCACAAGTGAGCATTGAGGACAATGCTCAGTCTAAGGGGGAAGGAATGTCACATAATCCTAGTAGGAGATGGTTGAACCACGCCTTAAGAAGGAGGATTAGGAAGTAATCCTCAACCATGGCTTTTGGGGCAAGTGGTTAGCCCATCGCACTCCTAACCGGGAGGTCGTGAGTTCAATTCCCAACATTATCTCTGCATCTTGAGCTCCTTAGTGGTAGATTGCTCACATTTTTCAACAGGTGTTAGTGTCAAAGTTGATATCTAGGGCAGACTGTTGATCAAGTTTAGTCATTTTCGAGTAGTGGCGGTTCAAGTTATATTTATATCACTAAATATTTCATAAAGATCTATACAAATATTAAAACCTAAAGGTTCGTTCGTTTTCATGTTTTGTATTATCTAGTATCATTATATTTCGTTTTGTATTGATCCTCTATTTTGTACTTCAATAGCTTTTAACTTTTTTTTTAGAACAAAAGGGCATTTTATGAAGGCTTTCTGTCTGTCATAACCAAGTTGATTCTCTTCTTTATGCCCACGATTCTTCATGAATGTATGTTTTCATGCTTGTATGTGCTTATACTTCTGCACCTTGTTTGATATCCAGTTCGCTACTGATGAGGTTAGTAGGATGACAAAGTAGGCTAGTTACTTGGAATTATAGATCATATATTCAATGGTTTTATGGTCTTGTATCAAACTACCTCAAAAGCACAGCTGCATGTTTCTTGTGGTGAATGTGGGATAATACTTTATTCACCTAGATATACATTACATGTGGTCATTTTTTGATGCTCCAATCTGTAATTTTTTTATTTCTTGGTTTACATAATCTTTGTGGTACTATTTTTTGTGATATTTATGTTCAGGTGCAAGATCCGAATCTGAGGGGTGTAAGCCATGTACTTGTGGATGAAATTCATGAACGGGGCATGAATGAAGACTTTTTGATCATTATACTTCGAGACCTATTGCCTCAAAGGCCTGATTTACGCCTAGTTTTGATGAGTGCAACCATCAATGCAGAATTGTTTTCTCAATATTTTGGCAATGCACCAATGGTGCAGATTCCGGTGAGTTTGCCTTCAATGGCAATCTGCATGCAGATACACGTGAAATGGATTTACATTGTAATGTAAGAATATAGCTTTAATGTAATCAAAACTAAATGTGTTTTCTGAAAGCCTTGGCATCAATGTCCAAGCTTGAACTTTTTGAATTTTGTGCTTCTAATAATTCTGCAACTGTGTTATATTCATGTCTTGTTGTCCATTTTTTTTTCAGGGCTTCACATTTCCTGTTGCTCAGTACTATTTAGAAGACATCCTTGAAAAAACAAGCCATAGAGTTAGCTCAGAAGATGGTGGAAGAGGGCGAGGTTATCAAGACAGGAGTCGTCGAGATAAAGTGGATGCCCTGTCAGCTGTGTTTGAGGTTCGATACCTTCTTTAAGTGTGTAGATGTGATCGTGTTTACTTGTTTTGTTTTTCCTTAATTGTTGAAGAGTGTTGTTGATATTGATTATTTGTTTCTTATGTATAGGCCACAGACATTGATAAAGAATATTCGAATTACAGTAGGGTGACCAAACAGAGTCTTCAGTCTTGGAGTAGTGAAAAACTAGATCTGGGCCTTGTAAGTAGCTTGATCTGATTTGGTAGTAATTCTTTGAAGGATTTTCACAATTATATTCTAGCTAATGAACCTGTAGATTATGTTCCTAACTAATATGTTGTTATTGTTAAATGATGACCACCTACATTTTAGAAATAATTGATTATTTGTGTTGAGTGACAAAAAGTTAGACAAAGTTTCTTTTGAGAAGGGTTACTATCCTTTGGTTTGTTTGGTTTGTTTGTTTGGTTTGGCAACAGATTGAGGCAGCTATTGAATACATTTGTCGTCATGAAGGAGAGGGAGCTATCCTTGTGTTCTTAACAGGATGGGATGATATTTCGAAGTTACTTGATCAGATCAAGGAGAATCCATTTCTAAGAGATCAGGAAAAATTTTTGGTTTTACCATTGCATGGTTCTATGCCAACCATCAATCAGCGTGAGATTTTCCAACGGCCACCGATTGGAATGAGGTTCATAATTCATTGTCTCTCTCCCCTCACCTCTGGGCCCTTCCTTGTCCCCTTTCAAGGGAGGGGGTCTGGCAGACACATGCATGTTTGCACATGCTCACACAAAAAATAGAAAAGAGATCTTTTTCTGCCCTTATGTTTTTTGTAGTACGGAGTTCCTTCTCTCTTTTACCAGGTTATTTCCCTTCCCCTCCATGCAGGCCTTAATCCTTGTTATTAGAAAAAAGGGCTTACATTGGACCTTCAGGCATTCTGTTGGAAGTAGCACACTCAAATAGATGCAGCAGAAGATCTGTATTCTTTTCACGATGATTTGTAGCTTACTGTGTATTGCTTTTAAAATCACTGTTTGTGTATTTCAGGAAAATTGTCATAGCGACAAATATTGCAGAGACAAGTATCACCATTGATGATGTTGTATATGTTCTAGACTGTGGAAAAGCTAAGGAAACAAGCTATGATGCTTTAAATAAGCTTGCTTGTTTACTTCCTTCTTGGATATCCAAAGCCTCTGCTCTCCAGGTGTGAAGTTTTGTCAATAATCATTTTTTTCTCCTTAAGTGATTTGTAATGGCCAATTGAGTCATACATCAGAAGCAGACGGAAATTTCATGTAAAGAATTCACATCAATGAAAATTTTGTAGCAGTTTGCATTTGACTAGTAATAAACAAGCTAGTGGTAGGATTACACAATAACAAGAAGAAAATGAGACACCTTTGATACTTTGGAACATATATACTGCATATGCTGACTATCTTTTTTCTTCTCACAGAAACACACTGCATGAAATTTCAAGCCATGGATAATGCTACTGACATGTATGCTGATATTCACTTCATTGATAAAGTTTATGCTCAGGCTATCAGGACATGGGTTCATATTCATAAGTATTTTCTGGTTTCTCAAATAGCTTTTCATCTTGACAATGATGACTACTTATATTGGGTCACTGTTAAAGATATATATGTATGTATATATCTAACCACATTCAAAAAAGGAATCTTATGCCGACCACTCTGAACAGTGCTCCATAATCTCAGAATTTCTTAACTGATGTTGATCTAACACAAGCGGCCTGTTCTCTGAGATCAAATTTGTGCATTAACAATTTGTGTGCATCTTTTCCTCTTGATCTGTTCAAATTTGTCTAGGCATGTGTGGTCCGTTTTGATTTAATGGAATGTACGATACCTCCAGTTTATCTTATTCATGCATTGTATTCCTCATTTTAAATGCTCCATCCATGTCTGATACCTTAAGTGCCTGCTCTGCTGGGACCATAAATTTATGGTATTTGTCTGGCTCTCAATCAACCCAGCTGAACCCTGACTTGCGATTCATGATTGCTATCCCAATCGTTGATTGTCTCCATTCCTTAGTGCTTCCATTGCTATGTGAGCTGAGTAATTTGCCCATTACGCCTTGTTGTTTTTGAAAAGAATGGACAATTTCCTGGAATTGGCTGATTGGAGAGGTGGCTATGCTTAGTAAGCGCTAGACCCAAGGACGGAGCAAAGGAACACTGTATCATACTGGTGTTATACATACGAAGAGAGCTTTACCTCGTGATTTAGAAATTATTTCACTTGTCGTGCTCAGTCTTCTATAGAAGCTCAGCAACAGAAGTACCGTGTTCTTCTCTTTTACTTGTGAGGCTGAACTTGAAATATTTGATGCAGAGGAAGGGCAGAGCAGGGCGTGTGCAGCCTGGTGTATGCTTCCATCTTTATCCAAAGTTAATTTTTGAAGCAATGCCGCAATATCAACTCCCTGAGATCCTTCGTACTCCATTACAAGAGCTTTGTTTACAGATTAAGAGTTTGCAGCTAGGTTATGTTTCGGAGTTCCTGTCAAAAGCACTTCAACCTCCAGAGCCTCTAGCTGTACAGAATGCTATTGAGCTTCTCATAACAATTGGTGCTTTTGATGAGTCTGAGCAACTTACACCGTTGGGTATACTTCTCAAATGCTAGATATTCATTATATCAATAGAACTCTTGCTGATTTTTAAAAAAACTAAACAGGTTGTCATCTGGCCACTCTTCCTATGGACCCAAGAATTGGAAAGATGCTTCTGATGGGTGCTGTTTTCCAGTGCCTTGGGCCAGCTTTAACTATTGCTGCTGCTCTTGGTCATCGTGATCCATTTGTTCTTCCAATTGACAGAAAAGAAGCAGCTGATGAGGCAAGGAGACGGTTTGCTGGGGACTCGTACAGGTTGAAATTCTTCATTTTATGAGATCAGATGACACTTTCATCTTAAACTGATTACTAAAGTACTGGTCATATGTTGTAGTGATCATATAGCAATCTTGCGAGCATTTGAAAGCTGGCAGTTGGCGAAACTTGATGGGAGGGACCGGCAGTATTGCTGGCAGAATTATTTATCTTCGGCAACTCTCAATATGTTAGAGAACATGCGTTTGCAGTTTCTGGACTTGCTATCAGATATAGGTTTCTATGATCACTCTAGAGGGCTGCAGGTAGGTGAGCTTTTCTGTCAAAGCATATGAATATCTCCTTTATTAAACTGTGTTTAGTTCAGGTGCATATTTTCTACTAAAGACTTTCCATGTTGACTGCCACATAAATTTACTATTATATGGTCATTTTCTAAGGTTATCTGTTTATGATAGCCAGCCAATTTACGTTACAAGTCTTTGTTTGCAGTCCTACAATAAGTATTCTTCAAATCTGGAGATGGTTCGTGCAGTCTTATGTGCTGGGTTATTTCCCAGTATTGTTCAATGCAAGCAAAGAGGGAAGCGCACTGCATTCTTCACAAAAGAAGATGGAAAAGTTGAGCCACACCCGGGATCTGTGAATGCACGGGTGAATTACTTTCCATTCCCATGGCTTATTTACAGTGACAAAGTGAAGACAACAGGTATCTACATCAGGGATTCTACGAACATCTCAGACTATGCAGTACTTATGTTTGGGGGTACCCTAAGCTCCAATAAATCTGGGGATGGTGTTGAGATGCTGGGAGGTTACCTTCAGTTCTCTGCGACAAAGAAAGTGGCTCAATTAATTCAAGTA
>CM035425.1:143249004-143271504 GCA_020310875.1 Ceratopteris richardii | reverse complement strand
CTAACGCGGCCCACCATAAACTTGCAATCTACAACCGAAGTTTTCGGATCATTGTCGGTCAATTATATTATGCCGATCATTCCGCCGCTCTACTATGGTGTATACCTCCTCATGAAGTACCCTCTGTGATACACATGGCACATACTATTCCCTTTGGCGCAAAATTTTCGGCATATTTAACTCACCAGAAAATTTTGCAGAGTGGCTTATGGTGGCCTACAATGCGGCGTGATATGTATAATCATGTTCAACAATGTGATACTTGTCAGCTGCCTGGCCAACCTCTGCAGCGACATTATTTCCTCTTCAACCAGTTCTACCTTTGGGGCCCTTCCAAAAATGGGCATTGGATTTCATCGAAAATTCTATCTGATCGAGGGACCTACTTTGCTAACACTCTTATTCAGGCTCTGGCTCATACGTTTACGTTATTTGCAAGTTTAGTACTTCTTATTATCCGCGTGCTAACAGCTTGGCTGAAAGCACTAATAAAGCATTACTCACTATGTTGCAGAAACTTATTCTGGACTGTCCTGAATATTGGGATCACCTGTTGTCTATCGTGTTGTGCTTATTGTACCACATATAAAGTCGCCACTGGTTGTACCCCGTTTAAAATGGCTTATGGATTGGAGGCCATTGCGCCAATGGAGTTGGTTGTACCTAGTTGAGAAAAAATTATTACCAGATGAATCGTTCCCTACTCGAATTGATACTTTACGCTCACTTGATGAACAAAGGCTAGAGAGTTTTCTACTATTACAAGAAGTTCAGCTACGCCAAGCTAAAACTCATGATCGTTTTCTCCAGACTTCGGTGTTTAAAGTTGGTCAGTTGGTGTTATTCTATAATTCCAAATCGGACCGTGTAGCAAGAAAATTTAAACTTTGGTGTTTTGGACCATACCGTATCTCTGCTCAAACCGGCCCGGCTACATTTCGGTTAGCCACTGTTACCGGAGTACTTCTCCCCCACCCTGTCAATGGCTCTAAATTTTGACCCTATTGTTCACCTTCCGTGACTGCTTAGCACCTACCATAAACTCATTATACCGACTCCGGTTATGTTTCGGTTGAGTATTTGACCATAATTCCGTTCGTACTTCGCATTTCAAACTTTAATTGTCGCAGGTACCTTAGGAATCCGTGCCGCCCTTCGTCGTTTATGTTTTATTGAAGTGCAATAACTTTTATGGTTCACGTCGGCCGAGGATATCTGTGTCGCTAACTTCTATGATTAATCGCATGCAATTGTATTGCACGGATTATTTAAACTTTGATTTTTTGTTCTCTTCCTTTATTATTCAACCAGTATGTGGATAGATGTCCTGTAGCAGAAAGACCTAAACAACAAAAAATGATATCATTGTTTTTAGATGGATTAATGAACGGGACTCTAAGAACGCTAGTCTATGTGAAAAGGTTACAGATCCTGAGTGGAAGTCTTCAATGTTGATATATTTAGGTAGTGATGTGTGTGAACACTCTAGGACCGTCGGGGTACTTTTTTCCCTCTTTAGGAGGTTTTTTTTCCCCCGGCTTGTATATACACCTATTGCCCTAATGGGTTACTCATCTTTGTACATTCTCTAGTAATACATTCAGTCGTGTGTTGTGCTCCAAGCTTCTTCTTCTTCCTTATGCTTTTCACGTGCTTCCACAGACGTCTAACTCCAACAATTGGTATCAGAGCAGGTCGCCGCTTCATCTAGGGCGTCGTCGACACTCCTGCGGTTGCAGTCTCAGATTCGCACGAAATTTGGTGAGCATACTCAGGGTGTTTCAGAGATCAAAACATCTTCGCTCTGTGGTGCCGAAATCACGATCTGAGCTCGTTTCGGCCTCTGAAGGCACTATCGCAGCGCTTGTGCAAGCTATTTCGTCTTTTTGTGCCAAAGGTATATACCTGTTTTGATTCGCCAGTATAAGCGTCTCGAAGTCTGCTATAGGTTTAGCAGAACTCGTCTGGGTAGTTTTGTTCAACTTTTTATGATACAGTCAATTTTCTGGATCAAGGTATTTTAGTCACCGACCATGGCTGAAAGCAGTGATGTATTCCGTATGTTGGCTGTTGAGCATAAGTTGGATGGTACCAACTACCCATTATGGACTTATATGATGCGACATGTATTGGTTGCAAAAGGACTGTGGAACATTGTGCAGGGTGTTGAAAGACGTCTTGTTACACCTGTGACTACACGTACTGCAAATACAGGTGCTGAAGCTGATGGAGATGGTGTCGAAGATGATATTCTGTAGATTCCTATTCATGCTGTTGTTTTTGTTGCACCTACTGCAGAGCAAATTCGTTGGGATGGCAGAGATGCTCAAGCACATGCATTGATAGCTTTGTCTGTCAAACGTGCTATTATTCCTCACATTCGCTCTTGTAGGATAAAAAATGATGCTTGGGATACACTTACCACATTGTACCAGGCTAGGAATGAGGCTCGTGTTGCTAACCTCTGAAACAGTTGGAGAGTGAGCACATGAATGAAGGTGATTCTATGGACAATTTTCTAACAAAGATCAAAGACTTGAAGGAACAATTGATTTTTGCTGATGAGGTTATACCAGATAGCTCACTTTTGCAGACCGTTCTGAATGGTCTTCCTGATTCATATCAGAGTTTTGCTTCTACTCTTCGATTGATGATGAAAGGCAATACAAGTACCTTGTCATTTGAGGATTTAGTCTCTGTTCTGTTGCAGGAAGAAATCAGAAAAGCAGAAATTGTTTTGCAAGTACTGTAAAGGGAATGATCATATCATAAAGAACTGTCCAAAACTGGCTGCAAAAGAGGCAAAGAAAAAGGAGGCTGGAATGGTTGTTGCAGAAGCCTCTACACCAAAAATAGAGTCTGCTGATCTTGTGCAGGAAGAAGAATGGGCATTTACTTTACTACTGTTTGCAGTTTTGATCCATCTTCTCATGAGCAGTGCATGTCTGCAGTGGACTCAGATGTTTGGTACTTTGATAGTGGGGCGACCAAACATATTACCTCGCAGCGTAGTTTCTTCTCTTCACTCGAGCCTGCCCCTACAGGGAATACTGTCACATGCGCCAACAACTCCTCTTATCCTATTATGGAGTTGGTAAGATCAATCTGACTACTGCCGATGGTAGTTCTTTCACCTTGTCAGATGCTTTATTTGTGCCAGGGATCAAGAAGAATCTGTTATCCGTTTCTGCATTAGCCAAGATTGGCTTGGTTGTGAAATTTATTGATGACAGATGTACAGTTCATGATCTGTCAAATGGCGATGTTATTATTGCTTCTGGCATTTTATGTCGTGGGCTGTATAAGCTCATAGACTATGAAAGATCTGTGAATGATTCGGCATGTGTAGTTCATGATTCTCAGGCTATGTCAGATGCAAAGCTTTGGCATCACGCTTTGGTTATCTGAATTTTGCTAGTTTGCTACGCGTGCAGAAATCTGATATGGTGTCTTCTTTGCCCAAGCTTGAGGCACCTGGAAAACATGTATGTGAAGGCTGTATTTTGGGCAAAATGCAGCGTTCCTCCTTTCCAAAAGATGGTTCAGTTCGGGCTACGCAGAAATTGCAGCTTGTACACAGTGATGTCTGTGGTCCTATGCAGACACCTTCTTTTGGAAACTATCTTTACTTCGTGATTTTCATTGATGATTTTTCTAGGCATGCATGGGTATATCTATTGAAGGCAAAGTCCGAAGTGTTTTTGTGCTTCAAACAGTTTTTGGTTTTGGCTGAAAATCTGTCAGGATGTAAAATGGGCACCCTCCGTTCTGATCGAGGGGGGGAATATATGTCTTCTGATTTTAATGCATTTTTGGCTGAACGTGGGATAAAACACCAGTGTACAGTGCTGTATACACCTCAACATAATGGAGTTGCTGAACGGAAGAACATGTCACTCATGGAGATGGCGAGGTGTATGGTCAAGAGTCAGGCTTTACCACATAGTTTTTGGCTTGAGGTTGTCATGTGTGCAGCATATGTACTTAGCAGGTGTCCCACTAAAGTGCTGCAGTCTATCACTCCATATGAGGCTTGGCATGATCGCAAGCCATCTGTTGCTCATCTACGGGTTTTTGGTTCTTTGGCATATGCACTAGTGCCTGAACAACATCGCAGAAAATTGGATGATAAGGTAGTAAAATGTATTTTTGTTGGGTACAGTTCTGAAAGTAAAGGCTATCGTCTGTATCATCCACAGACTAAAGGCATTCTGGTTAGTCTTGATGTTGTTTTTGTGGAAGATGCTATTCAACCATTGCTTTCATGTACTAAGAAGACATATGTTAGCTCCAAAGACATGTATGATACTTTGATGCCTCTTTTTGTAGGTGGACAGTCTATTGCTGGTCTTAATGAGGCAACTAATCAACCTTTGCAGGTTTCATCTAATGATGCACATCATCCCATTTCTGATGCAGATTTACATGATGCACTTGTTGATGAGAGAGCTGATATTGAGGAGGCAAAAACTATGCAAAATGGCTGGTGCAAACTTCGCGTGACAACAAATTAGATGCACCTTTGTCATATCGTACTCGTTCAGGCTCTCATAGTGCCTCCTTTGCATCAGATTACTATGCTATGGCTGCATCTAGTCCCTGTGATGAGAATGATCCTGTTTCTTTTGATGAAGCACAAAATTCAGAAAATTGGATGGCTTCTATGCAATCTGAATATGATGCTATAATGAAGAATGGTACTTGGTCTTTATGTGACTTGCCTCCTGGCAAGAAAGCCATTGGTACTAAGTGGGTATACAAGCTGAAGCGTAAACCTGATGGTACAGTTGATAGGTATAAGGCTAGGCTTGTTGCAAAGGGTTATGCACAGGAAAGAGGCATTGATTTTGATGAGACCTTTGCACCCACATGTCGTATGACTACTGTTCGGAGCATCTGTGCACTTGCAGCGCATCATGGTTGGAATGTACATCAGTTGGACATTAAAACTACATTTTTGAATGGTGACTTGCATGAAGAAGTGTATGTTTTTCAGCCCTGTGGTTTTGTGCAGAAAAGGCATGAAAATCAGGTGTGCAGGTTAAAGAAGGCATTATATGGTTTAAAGCAAGCACACACGTGCTTGGTATGAGAAGATACATGCCTATCTGATTGCACATGGTTTTGTGAACAGTCCAACTGAGAGCACCTTATATGTTAAGCGTGCTAATGATGTGCTTCTGATCATTGTTGTCTATCTTGATGACATGCTTCTCACTGGTCCTATTGAGAAGCATATTGCTGATTTTAAGGCTGATTTGCATGCCTCATTTGAGATGTCTGATTTGGGGCATTTGCATCACTATTTGGGCATTCAATTTATGCAAGTTGATGGTGGATTGGCTTTGTGTCAAACGAAATATATTGACACATTATTGCAGCATTTTGGCCTTGAAGAGTGTAAGCCTATTGCCACTCCTATGGAGACAGGTTTACGATTGAGTCTTCATGATGCTGGAGATGCATTTGATGCTGTCCTCTATCAGCAGGCTGTTGGATGCCTGATTTACTTATGTATTACTCGGCCAGATATTCAATTTGCTGTCTCACAAATGAGCAGGTTTATGCATTGCCCAGGTATCAAGCATTGGCAGGCGGTTAAGCGCATCTTTCGCTACTTGAGTGGTACTCGGCTACTTGGGTTGTTTTATCCCAAGGGGGGATCACTACCACTAGATTTGCATGCTTTTTCTGACTTAGACTGGGCTGGTTGCTATGACACTCATGTGTCCACTAGTGGCTTTTGCTTCATGCTTGGTAGCTCATGTATATCTTGGTTGAGAAAGAAGCAGCCTACTGTGGCCACTTCTAGTTGTGAGGCTGAGTATAGGGCAGCTTTCATAGCTACTGTTGAGTGTGTGTGGCTCAGATGCCTTACGACTGATTTGGGTGTTGGTTAGTCCTCTGCCACCACCATCTTCACTGACAATCAGAGCGCATTGGCAGTTGCGAGGAACCCTGTGTTCCATGCTCGCACTAAGCATATTGAGGTGCATTATCATTATGTCAGGGAGAGGTTCTCTACTGGGGAGATCAGCTTGGCATATGTGCCCACGTAGGAGAACATTGCAAACCTTTTCACGAAGGCTCTGCCTAGGGAGAAGTTTGAAGCTTTCCGCAAAGCTTTGGGCTTACTTCCTTTCGTGGAGTGATTTCCACATAGCTTGGCACTTCCTTATACATGAGTGCCAGCTCCTTGTTCACCACATCACTCCCAGGGGGGATTTGTTGATATATTTAGGTAGTGATGTGTGTGAACACTCTAGGACTGCTGGGGTACTTTTTTCTCTTTTTAGGAGGTCTTTTTCCCCCGGCTTGTATATATGCCTATTGCCCTAATGGGCTACTCATCTTTGTACATTCTCTAGTAATACATTCATTCTTGTGTGTTGTGCTCCAAGCTTCTTCTTCTTCCTTGTGCTGGTCGCGTGCTTCCGCAGACGTCTAACTCCAACATTCAAGAGTGTATCGACCTAGAAGACAATTTAGCAGAGGATCTCAAGAGCACGCCCAGCCCCACTAAATCAGAAGACTCTCGAAGTACGGTTACATCCAACTCCAATAATGTGGAGGAATTAGCAGAGCTGGTGGCAAAGAAATTAGGAGTCCAAGGACAGATAAATTATGACCATCCATCCCTAAGAGTACCTATGTTGCGAATATGTAGTCTATGTGGAGGAGATCACCCCACTCAAATGTGCGTACGAGGCGGAACGAGAGTGCCTAAGGCCTATCCCTACAATAGACAACCTTATCAAGGAACAACCTCGTATTGTCACATAGAACAAAAATACACCAATCACACCACGAAAAATTGCCCATTCAATAGGCAGACTCGGCCTCTACAACCACATTAGTATCGTCCATATGGATACCCACCGAGAGAACCAGGAAGGGAGATTCCTAGGTATAATCCTTACTCAGGACCAACAGGAGTGCCTAGGCCATATGAACCAGCACAGTTTGGAAACCCTCAACCAGTGTTAGGACACAACCGCCACTTCCTCAACATGTGGTACCGATCAAGTACGCTCAACTAGAGGAAAACCTAGAAAGAGCCATCGTGCCAGCATCACCTATGACTAGCTTAGAGTCGACAAACCCAGGTTACGAGCCATCTCAGGGAGAGTACTATCCCTATGATACTAACATGTTTGAGTACGAACAAATTTATGATCCACACTACTACGGGTACGAAGGGTATGACAATGTCTATGGACCAGAGGTGGCGACACTAATGTATACTGCACCTAAGGCTCAGGCACCATTAACACCACCCCTCAGACCACCTATGCCAAGAGGACCATGTTATAGATGTGGAGGAGACCACTTCATCAGAGAATACACTCGGCCATACAACCAACCACCTCTTAGGACATGGGAAGGATATTGTAGTGATTGTGGGAAAGAACATCTCTTCAGAGATTGTCCTAAAAATCGTAATAAGACTCAGGACATAGCACCTATTAATGTGATCGAAGTCATAGAAGCATCAGGAAGTGACAAGGAATACACAGTACCATTGAAGGTGATCACACGAGCGCAAACGAGAGAGCAGGAAAAACCACGAGCAAAACTGGAACAAAGGAAGGGTAAAAACCTAGAACCCAGAATTCAAGTTGTGGAAGATTCAAAGGACCTACACGAGAATACCGAAACAACGAAGAGTCAAAAGTGGAAAGAAAGGAGAGAAGAACTTAAGGAAAAATGGTTGAAAAACAAAAACAAGGAAGACAAGAGACATACACACAACAATAAGACATCAAAAGAACCTGAGGTTCAGGAAGAAGTTTCTATTCCACCACAGTCACGAGAGCCAGAGAAACCAGGATCAATTCTAGCTGACCCAAAACTGGATGATTTAGACATGTGGTTGAAAGCTTACCAAGCTAGAATCAAGAATGGACCAAACTTAGAACAACATGGCCAAAGTACAATGCCACTTGACTGTGGAAGAACTACTTCGTGTTAAACCACACCTATGGAAACAAATAGTGAGACAATTGGAGTTAAATCAGGAGAAGAATGAGAAGGAAAACAAGGGAAAGGAAAGCCCACCTAACGTACAAATCCCTGTGGATAAGATCGGAGAATTTAGTGAAGGAGATGAAGGTAACACGTGTCTACCTGTCACTTACAATGGTTATATGACCAAAGCCATATTAGACACTGGAGCAGGAGTAGGTATTGCGACCAAAGAAATTTGGGAGAAATGGAGGAGACTTGCTCTACGAGCCACTCGTATGAAGCTTCAATTAGCCGATGGCCATGTTGAGAGAAAACCTTGGGAATATTAGAAAAGATCAAGCTAACCACCTGTGGAGTTGAATTTGAACATACCCTAGCTATCTGTCAATTTGGAAAAGCAAGTAACTATGAGATGATATTAGGATGACCCTTCATGAGACAACTTAGGGTAGTACAAGATTGGGGACGAGATTCATTATACCTTCAACATGAAGGAAATACCACTTAGATAAACTTGCATACTTTTGCATATCGAGATGTACCCCCAGTACAATGGAATCCTATACACAAGGAAGAAGATGATCTATCTATTCATAGAGTTGGATCAAGCGATCAATCATGGATGCATGAGGATGCCCAATTATGGATGTGTAAAGAAGCCAAGAAAGAGGATAATAAAAGGCAGTTGTGGCCAATAGGACATCCTAATTACCGGCCCATAGAAGATCCAATGTACATGCCTCAAATCTTCCCTGATGAAACATTTGAACCGCATGGATGGATGGAAATCTTAGCAACCTTGGACGTATGTGTGAATGAAGAAGTCTTGACGATGAATGAATGTGTGGATGAAGAAGGCCATGACGTAAACTTGTATATGGTGGTCTTACAAGAAGTAGAAGCAGGGGAAATATTGGAAAAGGAGTGGAAAGAAGAATACGAGAGCATAGAGATGGAACTGGAATTTGACTTTGAAGAATGTTACCTAAAAGCCATTCGAACCGAAGACAAGTATGGAATGACCAAAGTGTTAGCAATAGAAGTAGTCCCCATAGTACCAAAGCAGGAGGAAAGTGTGAGTAAGATCGAACCAAATCCTGACCTCTTTGAGGTTCCGCAGCATTTCAAAAGGTACGAAGTTGAGGAGAGAAAAATAGCTATTCAAATGCCTAAAAGAGAGGCAAGAGAAGGAGAAGCTTACGACAATAAGGAACAAACAAAGAGAATCATAGTAACCGTAGAAGATGGGGAAGAACGATGTACCTACATAGGAAAAGATGTGTCCCCAGATGAGGAAGAAGAATTGATACAGTTGATCCGGGAATATCGAGACGTATTCACCTGGACATACAAGGATCTCAAGGGTGTGGAACCCTCCATTTGTTCCCATCGAATACCAATGACCTTGGAGACAAAACCATCAAAACAATGCCCTTACACATACAATGAGGTCTATGCTACTAAAATTAAAGAAGAAATAGACAAACTATTAGCGGTTGGATTCATTTATGAAATAGAACACACTGAGTGGGTATCGCCACTAGTGGTTGTGCCTAAGAATAACGGAAAACTCAGAGTATGCATTAACCTGAAGAAAGTCAATGCAGCCACGATTCGCGATAGCTACCCATTACCCATCACTGACCATCTATTGGAAAGAGTTGCAATAAAGGAAGTCTATAGCTTCTTAGATGGATTCTTAGGATACAATCAAGTAGCCATTGCTATTGAGGATCAACATAAAACCGCATTCGTGACTGAATGGGGAGTCTATGCTTTCGAGTGATGCCTTTTGGACTGACTAACGCGCCTGCTACTTTCCAAAGATTGATGTGTCATGTTTTCAAAGAATTTCTGAAGAAGAGTATGGAAGTGTATGTAGATGACCTATGTACATATTCAAATCAAAGGCAAGACCACATTCCTGAATTGCGGAAGATATTTGATAAATGCCGACAATATAGAGTCTGCTTGAATCCCGAAAAGTATGTCTTCATGGTAAGACAAAGGAAGATCTTAGGACACATAGTGTATAGAAAGAAGATAAGATTAAGGTCATCTTAGAACTTCCTAGACCGAAGAATGCAAAAGAAGTGCAAGCATTTATGGGACATTGTGGATACTACCGTCGATTTATCCACATGTATGCCATAATTGCCAAACCCTTGTATGGACTGCTGGCTCAATTCACTTGGACTGATGAATGCGAGAAGGCATTTAACGAGCTCAAAAGGCGACTTAGCACGGCCCCAATTCTGAAAACACCGAATTGGAACAAGCCTTTCCATATTCATGTGGACGCTTCAAATTATGCAATAGGATGCATCTTAGCTCAGCCGGCAGATGAAGGAAAGTTAGATCACCCAATTTCCTATGCGAGTAGACAACTGAATCAAGCTGAAAGAAACTATACAACTACAGAGCGAGAGGGATTAGGAATTGTTTATGCAGTGAAAAAATTTAGACACTATCTCTTAGCCAACAAGTTCAAGTTCTTCATAGATCATCAAGCCTTATTGTACCTAGTCAATAAGCCTTGTAACACGGGAAGACTTGTGAGATGGTTTCTGCTATTGATGGAGTTCAACTTTGAAGTAATAGTGAAAAAGGGAAATACCCATATAAGAGCAGATCACCTCTCTAGGTTGACACACGGGGAACCACCAAGTGGAGTGCCAGACAAATTGCTAGACACTTACCTATTTAATTTGGAAGTGTGTACAAAGTGGGCAGAGAAACTAATTCCGATACTCACTCATGGCCCACAATACTCAATCAATAAAGAGAGTAAAAAGGAAATTCTGCAGTCAAGGAATTTGCACATTATTGCGGGAAGTGTGTAGTATAAGGAACCCAGCGGTGTACTACTAAGATGTGTTGAGGAAGACAAACAAATGAAGCTAATTGAACAAGCCCATGTGAACAAATGGAGGACGCACAAAGGAATTCACGAAACTCTAAGAGAATTGAAGCGACTAGGAGTTTACTGACCTGATATGCCTAAAGATGTCCAAGATTATGTTAGTAACTGCGCAGAATGCTAGGAGACCATCCCGGAGGATCATACATCCTTACCTTTCTCAACAATAGCACCCAATTGGAGTAAAACATTGGTGAAATTCCTAAAGACAAGAGAACATGAGGAGGGAATTAGCTTGGCAAGGAAGCGATCCCTAGAGGAAATGAGCAAGGATTATGTAATCTTGGGAAGACAATTGTTCAAGAGGGGAAAAGATAACCAGTTATGGTTATGCGTACACGAAGGAGAATACTTACCCATATTAGAGATGGCACACACAGGTGCGACAAGAGGTCATTTCTCAGCCGAGAGAACTATAAAAATGATCCTCTTTGCGGGCTTGTGGTAGCCAACTCTACAAATGGATGCGAACACCTATGTACGAAGTTGCGAGACATGCCAAAGGGCCAAATACCCGATTCGGCGAGATGACATGCCATTGAGACCTATGGTTTGCGCTAGAGCATTTTCCAAATGGGGTATTGATTTCATAGGACCCATTAATCCACCAGCCAAAGGGTCATATGCCGAATATATCATAGTAGCCACATATTATTTGACAAAATGGGTGGAGGCAAAGGCTACTAGAAAGAACGATGCTCAAACCACTGCTAAGTTTCTTTTTGAGCATATATTCACTCCTTTCGGATTATCAATTGAGATTGTGAGTGACCGGGGAACGCATTTCATTAATGAAGTGATAGAGTCTTTAATGAATGAGCTCTTAGTGATCCATAAAAAATCAGCCCCATACCACCCTCAAGCCAATGGTCAAGCAGAAAGTTCCAATAAGGTGTTATGCACAGTATTGACAAAGATAGTCAATAGCGGAAGGTCAGACTGAGATAAACAATTGCATCATGCAATTTGGGCCTTCCGAGTCGCTTACACGACTGCCATTGGAACTACCCCATTCAATGTAGTGTACGAACAGAATGCAATCCTGCCGATCGATTTTTTAGTGCCCACTTTGAGAGTAGCCCAATAGTATGAATGGACAGGACATGAGTTATCCAAACAACTAGACCAAATTGAGAAACTACATGAGACTAGAATACAAGCAGTTGCAGGGATTTACGCGGCCAAGAGAAGAAAAAAGGCATATTATGATGCACACATAAAAAACAAGGGACTAAAAGAAGGAGACTTAGTTTTGGTCTACACCTTGAAGCAACATGCCAAGAAATTACAAAAACGTGGATATGGACCTATAATCATCAATAGGATTTCCACTAGTGGAGCAATTAATCTAGCTACTCTGGATGGAGATATTCTTCCTAACTACATAAATGGATGTCGAGTAAAACGATATATGGAGCCATTGATGGACCAAATGTTAGCACGCCTCGTGGGAGCGCAAAATAGGAAGAAAGAGGAAGAACGGATTAGAGAGGAAGCCCGGCAAGAAGCCCTAGAGCGTATCAAGAAACGGAAAGAGTGGATAAGACAAAGAGATGAACGGTATCTATAAGGAGAAGAGCCTATTACCATGGCTAATTACCAGGTTCATAAGTCCAACACAACCAATGTCTGCACGTCATAACCATACTTAAACCTAGGATCAAAACGATGGAATATCAAATAATAGAAGCCTTGATAGATTTGGGAGCTGCACTCAGTTGCATACGTAGTACAGTCATCCTGGATCTCCAAACGATTATGACACCCATGAAAGCACATATGAGAGGTGTGGGAGGACAACATATATCATGCATTGGAGAAGCCATAGTATCCCTCCACCTAGGAAATTCAACTATGGAACAATGAGTTCTAGTGTGTAGAGATGAGGATCTAATAGAAAACTTGATCCTAGGACAAGACTGGATCATTGAGAATGAGGTAAGCATCCATCTAGCGCAAGGATACATTTCAGCAAAAATAGGGCACAAGGAAATCTTTAGTCTGTTAGGAGAGAAACCCTCACATAGACCAAGAATCATCAGAAGCACTGAACCAATCGTGCAAGAGCACATAGCAAATGATTCCAGCACCAATCAATCAGAAGCAGGGCTAACAGAAGAAAGGAGTTCAAATCCCAATGTATCCAAGAAAAAAGTAGATTCATCCTACTTGATTGGCGAACAAAAGGAAACTGAGACGGACAATGCTCTTAAAGTCTTCCATGCAAAAGGGCGATCAATAACTGGGCAATCCACCATCACCTACTCACAATCAAGAAACATTGACTTCATATGGGTTCGCAAGGATCGAGTGAAGGAATCAGAAATAGCAACACCAGCACACGAGGCAAAAGGGGGCAAGAATTCTTCTTCACCGAGATCAAAACCAACACGACTCTTGAAAGTATGGCTTCCTAAGCCTTTGATTGAAGCTCAAAAAACACGACAACAAATGTGGATTCCCAAGAAGGCCAGACAAGCGGCCATTCAGGAGATAGGCAAGCACGAAGAAACGTTATATCGACACAACAGTGCCATAAGGACTCGCGAAATTCATCACAGAAACCTCAAGAGAAGGAACCCCACAACTCGGATAATAACAATGAGCAGAAATACACATGTGGAACAACAAAATGAGGAGATGAAAAGGCTTAAAACCCCTACTATGAAATGGATATGGAAACCGAAGCAATAGCAAGGAATAAACCACCAGAATCAAGAAGATTTCTTTTGCACTCATGAAGCTTCGAGTGCACCTAAAGTATGCATGATAGGGCCACATTACGAGGCCAGGCATTCGACACATGATGTACATAATAGAATTAGTAGCGCACATTCTCCAATGGGGGACATGTCATAGCTTCTACTTCCTTAGGAATGGACCTACTATGTAAATAAATAATTGCTTCGGCTACACTAATTCTTTTTTTCTTTCAGAACTGAAAATAAAAAATGCAGTAAGAAGTTCTACTGATACGAACTTGGGAAATGGAGTGACACGACACATGAAATATCACTACAACAAACATCACTAAATGACATGTTGGCCACAGAAGCTAATGCTCTTTGCATTACGAGTGTAGATGGCCTCTTAAGACTGAAGAAACGATTCAGGAGGAAGTGATGGAATTCCCTCCACAGAGCATGACTAAAGCAAAAGGACACTAGTTTAGAGAGGATCAACCAGCTCGAGATTATCTATTCCTACTGACCATCAAGATCATGGACACGGATCATCAGTTCTCGATGATGTCCCAAGATTTTAAGGTGGTACATGAGCTCCCATCTACCATTGACATCATGAAGAAAGCGGGCATTCACAAATATTTTGAATTACCAATCTACAAACCTGATTTTCAATGGTGCACGCAAGTTATGAATACCTTACAGCCAACACTACATGATCCATTGGTGCCAGAGGCAAGAGTCATGGATGCAGTAGGTGAATGGGTCATAATTCAATGTACACATGATTTAATCAAAGAAGCTTTTGGATGGGAGAAGGATGGAAATACGGTATTAAAAGAAGAAAGTTGGGGGGCAAAGACCAGAACCTTTACTGACATTAATCGCATTGATATTGAAGAAGAAGTACGACTCATTCATCAGCACTTTTGTTTTCCCAACATGCATAGGTACACCGCTCCCCTCAGAAGATCATAGTCCAGATGCTGTCACACACTATTAAACAAATTGGGAATCAAATCAATATGACTCCTTATATTCAAGAGAGGCTATTCGAGGCAAAGAAGCAGTGGAATCACAAGAAGTTCCTGAACGGCAGTGTGGCTCTGACCATATTAATATATCATGCCTTAGGCATTAGAGAGCATCTGCAAGAAATGCCATCATCACAAGCCATGGCCAAATACGCAAAGGTAGCTACAGTCCCGAGGAAGAAAAAAGGGGTAAAGATCATCGAGGAGGTAGAAATGAGCTCCCAACCTAAAATGAGAGGTACAAAAAGACTACGAGAATGATGCAAACGAAAGCAGAAATCCCAGCCACCAAAAGGGCACATGTGCTTCCAAAGACAAGAATTCATGACCATCCACCGATTACCGAAGATGAATTTACAAGAGCCCTGGAAGATACACATCAATACACCGAAGGTCAGGTAAATCTATCTGTCCAAGGGCACCATTGCCAGCAAGCCAATCAAGATATGGAACAAAAAAAGAGGCTAACCAAGGTGCATAGATATAGGGAATTGGGCTTAGTCAATTCAAGCTCATCATCAGATGTACAAGAAGAACCAGACACCTCATTATTAAATGTGGACATTCAAAGTGAATCCAAAGATGATGGAGAATGGGAGGAGTTAAATGAAGTGAACAAGAGTGTGAAAGAGAGAGGCACAAAGGTGGATCAAACGCCCATCAGCCCCAACCGAGACAGAGCAGAAAAGGAGGCCTCCCAAGAAAGGGCACATGTCAACAAATTAAATGAAACATCTAACATTCAAATCCAAGAGACTAGGCTTGCAGGAGAGGGGATCATTCAAAAATCCCAAAGAAGAACCTGAAGAGACTATGGTGGAAGAGTCAGAACCCTTCACACCAATAAGGGTAGTGGTAGAACCCTCCCCTATGGATAATACGTTTCAAGGGAGTGCCATGAAGATTATCAATATAGAAGAAGAAAGCAAAGAACCGGAGGTACAACTACAAATTAGACAACCACATAACGAGACTATACATGTGGAACATGGAAAAGATGTACAAACAGGGGAAGCTCCAAGCATCCCAAAAACATCGTTGAATGTAGACGTCGCTCAGCTCAAGCCAGTGGTTCAACATATGATCAAAACTGCTATGGATACGCAATAATTAATGCTTGAGGCTGATGCTGACTATGACAAAGCAATGCAGGAAAAGCATCAACTTCATGAAATGGGTAAGAACCTTTCAGCCCAATTGATTCTAGCACAAGAGAACATAACACGTAAAGAGAACAAAATCCAAGAGGCCAAGAAGCAATGTAAGACACTAGAGACAGAAAATGAGAAATTGAAAGAACAGCTATAGGAGTTACTGAAGAAATATGATGCTAGAGAGGCCGAGAAAACATGGATGAATGCAAGAAGCAAGATCTTGGAATCTCAAATAAAAATATACATGGAAGAAGCAGAGAACTTAAGGAACAGAAACAAGGAGCTGATGACAGCTCTTCTATGTATTCAACCTATAGAAGCTCAAGAAGTGCCAGAAAAGGACACAAAGGCATTGGAGGAAAAGTTAGCTAGGTATGAAGATCAGCTCAAGCAGGAGCAGACCGTCATTGCAAAATGGGAGAAGAGGTATATGGATGATACCGCGGCACTAAGGACAAAGTGGAAGACAGCTGAAAATCGGTATATGGCGCAATATAAAGAAGACAATGAGTAACTCGAAGTGATAGGACAAGAGCTCCTCAAAAACAAAGAAACAATTATGAAGGCGACCAAGGAAATCAAAAGCAAAGATGACATAATAAGGCAACTACAATATCAACTAGCATAGAAGGCAACAGAGGGGACACTAGTAGTTCCACACTCGACAGTGGCTACTGAGGAGATTGAGGTACATCCTCTCTCTCCCCCCTTACATCATTCGCCGATAAGGGAGGAAACGGAGATCACTGAACGTACTCATTGGGATATTGCAGAACTGAGCCGAAATGAGAGGGCACTACTGGTGTCCCAACTTATAGAAGATTTTGAAGCTCAAGTAGTCAAAGTCATGAAGCACAAATCGACAGCAAGAATCTGGAACAAATAATGAGACCATTCAACATACCATATGGTTTACTTAAAGCACGGCAATACATAAAGAAAATAACCAAGAAGGAGCCGGACTCTAACCTCCAGTTTAGCATGCAAACATTCACCTACACTCAAGAGGAATTTGACCAAGCCGATCCCATATGGAGGAGGAAGTTGTTGGAGAAACATCCGACCCTAAGGGTACACTAAGAATCATCACCATACATACTTAAAGTAAATCCATCCTTTTGCCTACTACCCAGACGATGCTCCTGGACGCATTTTTGGGAAGGACAACGCCAAGGTAGCATAAATAACCAGTGGCTCAACTATCCACTATTACCAAGTCCACTGCATAACTATCTACCGACGGAAGAATACATGGTTAAAACCATGGAATTTCGGATTGCTCGCTACGACACTGTACCTGATTTGGCAGTCAAGATGACTAATAAGATTCTAAGCATGCTACTTACAATTATCAAAGTCTTCCAACATGCCAAATATACTTTTTTGAACTTCATCGGCATTAATTAGGGACCCGATGCCCTCATTTTTTATCTATCAACTATACCGAGCCGATTAACTCTTATGGCGATATACTCAAGACTTATGTTTTTGCCAAGCACTTACATGCAGACGTTTGAAGAAGCATTCTTTACAGGATTTTTTGAAATTGACTCCGAGATTTTTGTAAAGATGTCTTCGAATCTTAATGCTAGGATGGTGGCCTACCAATTGAGTTTTTTTGCAGACCATTGCTAGGCACCAGAAGACGGATTCAAATCAAACCAATGGAAGGAATTTATGCTATGTCATGCAAACCTACTTAATCAAAGAGAGCAAGCTGCAATACAAACGTACTCACGTCGCCACAAAAAGCCTGTCGAGGACGACAGAGTTCAGAAGGAGGGACGTGTGGAAGGGGAATCAAGCAAAAAGAGAAAAAGAAGAAGATCAAAGAATAAAGCTGCTCAATAAAGAATAAAGATTATCAAGAAAAAGAACAACTCTCTGCCCAAAGCCCCGCGGGGGCACGCATCAGGCAACAACGTCAAAGGCCGAGGTCCTGAGAAGTGGAAATTAAAGAAAGATAACAACCAGGACATTTCATGGGAGGTTGCACAAAGTTTCCTCATCCACTAGGAGCAGGCGATGAAGTGAAACAAGCTGAGGAGTGAGACAACACACATAGGATGCTTCATCAGATAAGATAACCAATTGTCTGAAGGTCCTAGGTGTCTCCTCGTCCACTAGATGCGTGCGGCAAGAAGAAATGGAAGAGGTCCTGAAGGATGACAAAGAAGATTCAGAAATAGGACCTCTAAAATGTAATGCTCTCTTAAAAGAGAGTAGAGATCAGCAAATTAAGGTGTGTGGTGGCAGAAGGTAAACATGCTCAAGACAATACACCGAGGGAAAGTATGTAAGTGACAAGGACGGATCAAGGCCAAGAAGTATCCATGAAGAAGTGCAAGAAGATATTTGGTAGGTAATGATCCTTCCACTGATGGCGTGCGTGGCAACCCGACTTAATAGAGCAACCTAGATTTGTGATGTACAGAATACTAAGGGGAAAACAGAAGCAAAGGACATACCTCAGATAAAATAACAAATTGCCTCACAGTCCTTATCGCTTCTTTGACCACTTGGTGCGTGTATTCAGAAGTCTGAGACAAGCCATAAACGAGAAACAAAATCTTGTCAAGGGACGACAGAGACAAAGAGGGGGAGAGTGTTGTAGAGCAAAGAGGCACGAAAGGGGAGCCTCAAAATTTTCAAATTAATAGGCATATTTTTTCTTCTTCAAAGTCTAAGGAAATTCCATCAAGCCATGTAAATGCACTAGAGGATTCCTCTAGATGTATAATCCCAAATCATTGTAATATATTTCTTGTAAAATAGTAGGAAAATAGAGATTAGCCAATAAAGTTCCGGTTACTTGTGTGAAAGGACCATTTTTTAGGACACATGTATATAAGTCACTTTGTGACTCTTTGTAAAGACTTTTTGCCATTGCGAAGGAGAGCTCCTGAATTTCGAATTTGCTTCTTTCTTGCAGATTTTCATCTTCTCTATGATCTTTTGTGTGTGTGTGAAGCTTGGAATGTGTGTGTAGGATTGTTGTCTACCCCTCCCCATCACTTTTGAGCTCCTGTAGTGTGTGTGTGAGCAAGCACGAGTTGTGGAGTGAGTGTGTGTGTTTCTCGCCATTCACTATTTCTGTCATAACTTGAAGCACGATTGTCAAAATCGAGTGAAACCACCTCCAATAGAAGCATCTTGTTGAGAGCTTTGAAATGAACCCCTATTGGCCATATTCAAAGTTCTGAGCTTTGACACCTGGGAAATGCATAAACTTGCTCATCTATGAGATAACAAACTGAATATATGGCCGAGTAATGCATAAGTAAATCAAGCATCCAACTTGTTGATAGAGAACAACATCAAATGCATCTCCGGCATCATGAAGACTCAATCCTAAACATGTCTCCATAGGAGTGGAAATAGGCTTGCAATCTTCAAGGCCAAAATATTGCAATAATATGTCAATATATTTTGTTTGACACAAAGCTATTTCACCATCAACTTGCATAAACCAAATAACGATGCAAATGCCTCAAATCGGACATCTCAAATGAGGCATGCACATTAGCCTGAAAAAAAAAATGTGCTTCTCATTAGGACCGGTGAGCAGCATGTCATCAACATAGACAATAATCATCAGAAGCACATCATTTGCATGCTTAACATATAAGGTGCTCTCAGTTGGACTGCCCTCAAAACTGTGTGCAATCAAATAGGCATGTATCTTTTCATACCAAGCATCTGGTGCTTCTTTCAAACTATATAATGCCTTTTTCGACTTGCACACTTGGTTTTCATGCCCTTTTTGCAAAAAGCCATGGGGTTGAAAAACAATATTCATTCGATATGTAGGATCAAAGGTCTCATCAAAATGAATGCCTCTTTCTTGAGCATAACCCTTTGCAAAAAGCCTAGCCTTATACATGTCAATCGTTCCATGAGGCTTACACTTTAGCTTGTATACCCACTTTGTGCCAATGGCCTTCTTTCGAGGATGCAAGTCACATAAAGACCATATACCATTTTTTCATAATAGCATCAAAGGAAACAGGCTCATTCTAATCATAGAGACTAGAGGCAACCATAACATAACAATCTAATGCAAAAGGAGCACTATGAGAGCTTGAACGAGTACTATATGATAGAGGTGCATCCAAGTTGCCATCTCGCAAAGTCTACACTAGCCATTTTGGCATGGTTTTTGCCTCCTCAATATAAGCTTTGTCATCAACAAGTGCCTCATATAAATTTGCATCAGAAATGGAATGATCTACAACATCACATGAAACTTGTAAAGGCTGAGAAATTACCTCATTTGGACCAGCACTAGATTGTCCACCTCTAAAAAGAGAAAGCAAAGTATCATACATATTTTTGGAACTAACTGATGTCTCCTTAGTACATGAAAGTAATAGTTGAATAGCATTATCCACAAAAACAACATCACAGATAACCAAAATGTGTTTTGTCTATGGATGATACAGACGATAGCCTTTGCTTTCAGAATTGTACCCAACAAAAATACATTTCACTATTTAATCATCCAGTTTCCTGTGTTGTTGTTCATGCACTAATGCATATTCCAGACAACCAAAGACATGTAGATGAGCAAAAGATGGCTTGTGACCATGCCATCCCTCATATGGAGTGATATATTGCAATGCTTTGGTGCGACACATGCTAAGTACATATGCTGGACACATAATAGCCTCAAGCCAGAAACTATGTGGTAAAGCCTAACTCTTGACCACCTTTCCATCTCCATGAGTGACATGTTCTTCCTTTCAGCAACTCCATTATGTTGAGGTGTATACGACAATGTAGACTGATGTTTTATCCTACGTTTAGCCAAAAATGCATTAAAGTCAAAAGACATATATTCCCCCCCTCGATCAAAATGGAGGGTGCTCATTTTACATGCTGGTAGATTTTCAGCCAAAAGCAGAAACTGTTTGAAGCACATAAACACTTCAGACTTTTCTTTCAGCAGATACACCCATTGATGGGGGAAAATCATCAATGAAAGTCATGAAGTAAAGGTAGTTCCCAAAAGAAGGTGTCTGCATAGGACCACAAACATCACTGTGAACAAGTTGCCATTTCTGAGTAGCTTGAATTGAACCATCCTTTGGGAAGGAGGAACGCTACAATTTGCCCAAAATACAACGTTCACAAATAGTTTATCAATGCCTCAAGTTTAGGCAAAGATGACATCATTTTCATATTTTTGCAGGCATAGCAAACTAGCGAAATTCAGATGACCAAAGCATGCATGCCAAAGCTTTGCATCTGACATAGCGTGAGAATCGTGAACCGCACATGCTCAATCATTCATAATTTTTTTATAATCTATGAGCTTATACAACGCATGACATAAAATGCTAGAATCAATAATGATGTCGATATTTGACAAATCATGAACTGTACATATGTCATCAAAAAATTCCACAACCAAGCCCATCTTGGCTAATGCAAAAATAGACAATAGATTTTTTTGTATCCCTAGCGCAAATAAAGCATCCAATAATGTAAAAGAACTACCATCAGCAGTAGTCAGAATGATCTTACCAACTCCCATGATAGGATAATAAGAGGAATTGTTGGTGCATGCATGTGAGAGTATTCCCTATATTGGAATGCTCAAGTGAAGTGAAGAAACTACACTGTGAGGCAATATGTTTGGTTTCCCCACTATCAAAGTACCAAACATCTGAGTATACTACATACATACACTATTCATGAGAAGATGGGTCATAACTACAAACAATAGTAAATGCCCATTCTTCATTCTGTACAAGATTAACAGACTTTGTTTCAGGTGTAGAGGCTTCTGCAACAACCATTCTAGCCTCTTTCTTTTTTTCCACTTTTGCAGCCAATTTGGGATAACTTTTTATAACATGATCATTTCCTTTACAATACTTGCAAAACAGTTTCTGCTTTTTTGTTTTCTTATCTTCTCTATCATCCTTCTTTGATTGTGCAAAATTAACAGATTTTTGCTTACTAGTAGATGAGCTACATTTACCTTTGCCCTTCTGACTAGCCAAGAAAGCTCGATCTGCAACACGCATCATGGACCTCTTCTGCCTAGACTGGTCTTCTTGCAATAAAATAGAGACTAACTCCTCAAATGTTAAGGCATTTGGATTGTTGTTCATTATCGAAGAGTAGAAGCAAAACTCTGATATGAATATGGAAGACCATTCAGAACAGTCTGCACAAGTGAACTGTCAAGCAAGACTTCATCAGCAAAAATCAACTGCTCCTTTAAATTTTTATCTTTGTCAAAAAACTATCCATGGAATCTCCTTCATTCATGTGCTTACTCTCCAACTCTTTTCTGAGGTAAGCAATGTGAGCCTCATTTGTTGCCTGGTTGCTATCAATGCATGTGCCTGAGCATCTCTACCATCCGAATGAAGTTTCTCTACAATAGGTGCAATAGGAATTGCAGCACAAATAGGAACCTAAAGAATATCACCATCTTCAATGTCATCTGCATCACCTTCAATAATTATGTTTGCAGGTGTAATAGGACATTTCTCAATACCCCACACAATATTCCATAGTTTGTTTGCAACGAAAGCATGACACATCATATAAGCCCATGATGGGTAATTGGTATCGTCTAACTTATCCTCAACAACCAACATACATAATACATCATTGCTTTCAGCCATGGCCACTGTCTAAAATACCATGATGCAGAAAAATGATTGTATCTCAAAAGTTGAATAGAACTACCTTGTCAACTTTTGCTCAATTGTAGTAAACTTTGA